>JBBBWG010020446.1:0-13279 GCA_037176905.1 Azolla pinnata
TCACTCCACTAATCTCTCTTATTATCGTACTCGCTTGAGCCATATAGTATTCTTACGCTGTCCGCTTGTCCCTGACAAATATAAGATTTGGGTTTTTCTTTTCAGGATATGCTCTTTTTCCTCGTTCTCCCTCTATGCACACCACTATTTATATAGGTTTGGAGTGGGTCACCATAGGAAAAAAAGATGCATGAGGGAAAAAAAAAGTAGGAAAAAAGCAGAACAAAAGTAGAGAGAAAAAAAACAAAAAAAAGTATTAAAAAAGGCAACATGGGAGTCGACCTTGTACCTTGCATTTTTAAATAGAACTCCTATATCCATCATGCCCTGTTAGTTTTATTCTTTTATTTATTTCTTGTGTTCTTATTTTGTTTCAAAGTTCATTTTTTTTATGCAGTTCACATCTCGCGCCCAAAACATTAGGACACTCACCCCTTGCAAACTCGCACATCGTCTAGTATGTCCCAATAATGGTGATGTGAAGATACTTATCGTTTGTCCTAATGGCGGTCTAGGATGAAATGTTTCTACTAACTCTATTCTGTTCACCATAGCCATTCATATCAATCTATTCACCAAGTTTGTCTTGGCATCTTGAAAATTGATATTCTTGTAGTCATGATATGCTATTGGTATAGCTGATCACTCTCCCATTTGATGGGTCTTCGAACTCCCAAGGATAGCCCTTCAAGCTCAAGGGCTATTTTAATCACAAGAATAATAACGCCCACAATCATCCCATCTTGTTTTACTTCTTCAAGATTCTTACTTGTTCTAGTGTTCACTTCTATGTAATTAATCTTAGCATTGATCTTCTCTTCTCCATGTTCTTGTGGTTTGATTAAGATGTCTTTAGTGAAACCGGTGTCTTTGTTTAGTCCATCAGCAAGCTCATACTCAATCTTCTATTCTTCTTGTTGTATGTTCAAAATGTTTTCGAGGAAACTTTCTAGTCTTTTTATAGATTATCATCAAGTTCACATGTGATTCTCTGACCTTTATCTTCTTGTATTTCTTTGATGGAGCCTTTGATGACGCCGATGTTTGGACCATTTCTATGCTCGCACTTGATATTATCTTCTTGCTAAATGAAGCCTGCGATAATAACGATGTTTGGACCTTCACCAAGCTCATGCTCGATAATATCTTCCTGTTCTATATATATATATATATATATATATATATATATCCTTGATGAAGCCTTTGATGACGGTGACATTTGGACCATCACCATGTTCGTACTCGATAATATCTTCTTGCTCAATGAACCTGTAATGATGTCAATGTTTAGACCTTCACCAAGCTTGCACTTGCAATTGTCGTCTTGTATTACCTCAATGAATCCTTCGATAATACCCACTTTTGGACTGTTATCCTTCGATCCTTTCTATCTTGTTCTCCTTTTCTTGTTTTTCAACCCAACCTAGGGTAATGACTTCTTTGATGAATTTGTTCAAAATATTTTGGTCATTTTCTTCTTTATTGATCTTATCCATGTCAATTATTCTCTTTAATGATTGTATTAGAATCATGTTATTATTTAATTATCACATCACGATTATTTTTTTCTTTGGTGACTATAAGAACTACCTTTCTCATTAATTATCATATCAAGATCATTTGGTTCCATAATGATCATATCCGGGGCATTTTCATCTTTGATGTTCAGCTGGTTAAGATCTTTGATGGGGCCAACTGTCTCTTGAGCGTTGCCAGCAAGTTATAAGCTATCATGATAATTTTCAAATTCTTCGACACCTCCATCTCCTTGCCACCCAATTGACGTCAAGTTCACCAGATGTCATAGTATTCTGGGCTATACATGTCCAGATATGTGTATCAGGTTGGAACCACCGAGGTTCTAAACCTGGAGATGGATATTCTCTAGGGAGTAAGAGAAATATGATTAGATTATAAGACAAATTAGGGTTTAGGTGAAAGATAGATTAGAAGGGATATAGATTATTATTTAGAAGAGATATTAGAAGACCTTTGGATTTTATAGAGAGATTAGTTAGGGTTGAGGTATTAGGGTTTTATAGAGAGATGAGAAGTGAGTAGGGTTGAGTTGTTAGGGTTGAGGTATTCAGGTTTTATAGAGAGATGAGAAGTGATTAGGGTTGAGTTGTTAGGGTTTTGCAATTAGGTGCTATGGTTTATATATATGAGATTAGGGTTTTCCTTTTGAGCATATGCTCTTTTCCCCCATTCTCCTCTATATATATAGGTTATGGAGTGGGTTGCGATAAGGAAAAAAACACAATCTAGGGTAATGACTTTAGGGTTTAGGGGCAAGTAGATACTTTGTCTCGGTACTCATATTTAGCACTTTGCCCTGAAGATCTAGCTTTCGACAATGCAACGCAAGTTCTCTTTGGTCTAACAAATCTACAAGCACCAACAATTTGTGTCATGCCACTGGATTCTAGTCTTCTATATTATATGACAGCTTCACTTTAATGATTTTGCTAAGGATCTTTGGCCACCTTGGTCCAAATCATGAATCATGCTTTACATTTTCAGAGTCATCTTGATGCTATAAGGAGTTTAAGCAGCAAGATAACTTACCTTTCTACAAGAATCTCCTTTATTTCCCTGATACACCTTTGAGTGCTACAACTTTTTCATGATGCCCGGTATTGTCGGATACTTTGGTATTACCAACACCATGGAGACATGAACATAGAGATAGTTAATTGTGAAATGCTAAGTACCGTGCATAAACGACGAATACCTTTTGTAGCTTTTGGGAAAAAGAATGATATGAATCCAGTTAAGGCAGAAGATATTAGTGGACAAGCGGGAATGATCTAGGCATACTCGCATGAAAACTCTATTAACATAAACTAGATATATATAGGTACTTTTTATTTTTATTTTTATCTATCTCATCTCAGAACTATGTAGAATGGAATGGATGTGCTCGAGCATTAATCTTATTCAACTTTCATGCCAACAAAAAAAAGTTTGTTGAGACAAAAACGAAAAAACTTAGTGAAGCGATCATTTTAGTGGCCTCATTTTAGTGGCCTCATATAAAGACCACTCGACTATTTGATAAGCTACATTATTAACGTTTAGCTCCTTTTGTCATCATGAAGGAAATTAGTAATGCAACATTTTGTCTTGATCTTCTTGCAAATTTGCAGCTTCATCCCATCTTTCAAAGCTCATTTTTAGAACCTTGCCACACCAGCTCAATTTCTAATTGTGCTGTGCAGCCACTCCTCTCAAACTTGTTGATGGCTTGGAGTAAGAGGTAACCCTCCATTCTCGATTCTAGGATTTTGTGCATTAAGTTTTATTATTTAGTTGATTTGGTTAGGCTATAGCCCAACTGATCACACATGAGAACCCGTTTGTAATATTTTTAATGCTCAAGCTCTTATTAATAACATCCATTATCACTAACCCAACAAACCCAACCTGGAATTCTTAAGGACTCCTTCCACTCGTTCTAAAAAGAGAGATAGTATCATGAATCCACGTTATGTTTCACTTGGACTTGAACCCACGACCTCGTGTGAAAAAATTTGAAGCCTAACCATGAAGGTAACATGATAAAGGTTACTTTTCATAATAATTATTGTATTTAAAACAACTTAGGAACTTTCTAGAATATTCTAGAATCTATCAGAACATCCTAGAATATTCAACGTCTAGAACATTATAGAGCATTCTAAAATCTTTTTGAACATCCTAGAGTATTTTAGGTCGAGAACATTTTACAAGATTCTAGAAATCTTGAGGCCGTTCCATAGAAACTTATAAATAGAGGCATATGTATAATTTCAAAATAGTTCAAATCAACACCAAATCATTGGCTCCAAGCCTATCGTGTATCAAACTCCTCTTTGTACTGATTCTATTCTAATATACCCACTCTTCTCTTATCAATTACTTCTCCTCTCTTCTTCTATTCTCTTATATTTTTCTTCAATCATCCAATCTCTAGCTTTGTTGTAATGATGAGTTCTCGATAGAGACAATGTTCAATTTTCTTTAAAGGTGGTGGTTACGAAAGTTCAATGAGATAGACCTGGGACCAAGGAAAAAGAAGCATTTAGATATGTGTGGTGCAACAACTTGGCACACTCACGAAGGGAGCGCTTTGAGTTGCAGGATACAATTTGGAAGGAAGTCGTGTATTTGAATGGAAATATGATCCATTCAAGCGAGACCTAGAAGCATTTTGGAAGAGGCGGGGTTAAAAATATTGTGGAAGAGGAAGATGCAAGGTATGTGGAAGTTATGCACTATGCTACATCAGCTGGGGTACACGTTGGAAAAGAGAATCTAAAAAGGATGAAGCCAGGAGCTGGGTTTTTGCTGATGGTCTTTGAGTGTGAGAAGAGAGGTGGAACTAATTCAGAGGACGTGAAGCTTGCTAATTGGAACGTGCGACTAGTTACCAGATGGTCAGATCCAGTCGATGATAGTTAGATGCAACTATGAAGCTCTTATCAAAGAGAAGAGGAAAAGATCTGGTGAAGAAGATGGCACATCAAAGCATCCCAACAAGAGGAACGCAAGGAAAGGAGATCAAGCCCAACCGATGCTACGAAAAGGGTTTCGAGACACAAGCATGAAGCCCGGTGGATTGAGCCAACCTACTCGGATGGAAGATGAATTTGTGAAGAAGGGCAAAGAATGAGTGGCGCCGATTTACAAGCTAAGGTTAGACAGTGGACAATGAGTGGAATGTTCTTGAGGAGAAGGTTTCAGACAACCATGTTGACCTTACATTGAGAGAGCTACTTGGGACCACTAAGAAGGCGTTCCATGATACTATGTGGACCTTATTAAGCAGAAGAGACAACAATTGGATGAAGAAGCGGCAAAAGCAAGTGCCATAACCATGGTGAGATTGGAACAGGAGCAGGAAGAAGAAGTGATAGCGGATAGCCATTATTCTTGATTTTCTAAGCAAAGTATATGTCAACAATTTAGTCACTCTATTATATGTTTCACCTGCAATCATTTGATTCTATCTTTCACCTCTATTTTCAGTAATTATTTCACTTTCTTAATCTTCGTTATTTCCCAGAATATTTCTATCAGGTATTTTTAGTAGCCCGATATCAGTAACAATTACATGCGCATTCTCACTAGGTTCTCATGAACTCCTTCACTAGTTTGTAATGCTAAGGTATTCTGCCCAATTTTTTATTTCATTAGATGTCTCCTAAAAACTTTATTTTAGGTATATATAACTAGTGACCTCTATATTGATCAATTGGCTAGACTAATTGACTTTATAGATATGATGGTGGGTTCAAAACTCATCTTTATGTATATATATAATGATACTATCCTCCGTTTAAACTTGCCCTGGAAAACGTCGCCCTGGTTTTTGTAGATAACTTGCATGAATTGCATAAACTATATCTAGGGAGTGCTTGAGATGGTGTGCTGGTTTTCATGTTCCTTTGGAGACAAGGTACCTTTTCGAAAGGGCAAGGTATTGAAGTTGGTGACAATAGAGATGGGAGTAAAATTTTTGGCTAACCTCAGATTCTTCTCCAGTTGAGAGCTAGACTGGTGGTAGAGAAGGGTTTCAATTTATGAGGATGAGCTCCAAGCAAAAGTCAAGATGTACATCCTCCATGCAGTCAAACATTTTTTAAAAACGAATCAGCTATCTCCTGAGCAAAATGGGTCAACTTGGTGAAGCGATCGACCATGAACGACAGCGAGTAATAGCCACCAACAAAGGGAAGATCAATGATAAAATCCATGGAGAGAGAGGGAGGATCCAAAGCCATTTGGAAATTTAGAGCGATTGAAGAAAGCCATATGATCGATGATGAGCTACTTTGAAGTAAGCGAGACATGGTGAGTGTGTTCCTTGATATTTAAAGAGAAAACCAAGATGTTATTGAGATAGATCACAACAAATTAATCTAGATATTCTTGACGGATGTCATTCATCGTATGCTAGTTGGGTAGTTGGTTAAACCCAAAACAAAATGCAGAAATTGATGGGGATAGTGAACATGAAGATGGAAACACATCTGAAAATGAAAGAAACTGTTATGGGGATGAAAATAAAGTAGGACAGCAAAGCCCAACATTGATAATATGTATTGGACCTTGTAAAAACTCTTGTGACAGATCTGAATCAAGTGTTTGGAATGCAAAACATGGAAGGTGTAGATTTGAATCCATTGTTAGATGAAGAACTAGGCACACAAGCCTTGAAAAACCCTAGTGTTTAAAGAGCAATGAAAGATACCATTCAGAAATTGAGAAGATCAAACAGAGAGAAAAAAACAGTTGAAAGATATGGTTATAATACTTAAATGGCAATGCAATATGCATAAATGTCTAAGGTGTACAAAACCCTGATCCTACTAGTTTCGAAGTAGCAAAAACTGAGAAGAAATGGGTGAATGCAATTGCAAGAAGAAATAGATTCCCTGACTGAAACTAGAACATGAAATTTGGTAAAATTGCTAGAAGGGAAGAATGTTGTAGGTTGCAAATGTGTATATAAAACAAAACATGACTCTAATGGAAATGTAAGTAGACATAAGGCAAGACTTGTTGCAAAGGGATATATTCAACTGCAAGGAATTGATTATGATGAGACATTTGCATCGATGGCAAAAATGTCAAGCTTGAGGACACTAATTACAGATAAAAGATAGTTCTCGTATCATATGGATGTAAAAAATGTTTTTTTACATGGTGATTTAGAATACGAGGTGTACATTTGTCAACCACCTAGTTTTGAAGAAAAGAGACATCCTGTGTTTGTTTTGTAAGCTAAAAAAAGCTCTATGGGCTGAAACAAGCACTGAGAGCATGGCATAAGAAAATTGCTAAATTTTTGGTGGAATTTGCTTACAAAATGTCAAAGGTTGATCCATCATTGTATGCGAAGAAGATGGAAGGTTGCATTGTTGTGATTTTTATATCTGTTGATTTAATCATCAAAGGTGACTCTAAGTCTGAAATTGACAAGTTGAAGAAAAATTTGGAAATGTAATTTCATATGAAGGACTTGAGAGAGCTGAAATACTTTCTTGGCATTGAGATAATCAAATTTGAAAATGGAATTTATATGTTGCAAAAGTAGTATGCCAGTGTGGAAGAAATGTGGAATGCTTGTATGCAAACCGATTAATATACCACTAGATAGGATTTGCAAATTGAGAGCTGATTTGGGAACAAAAATAGCTGATGTGAACATGTACAGATCAGCCTCATACAACACCTAATTTAAGATTTGTCGTTGGATTAGTCAGGCAATTTATGTAGCAGCCAATAAAGCCACATTTGGACTGCATTAGAAGAATTCTGAGGCATGTAAAAGCTACTCTAAACTATGGACTGTTTTACACAGTTGATCTAGGCATAGAGCTACAAGGATATATAAATGCAGATTGGGCTGGAAACCAAATTGATCGGAGATCCACAAGTAGATATGTGTTTACTTTGGGAAGTGCAGATATTTTATGGAGTAGCAAGAAACAAGCTATTGTTACATTATCAAGCACTCAAGCTGAATGCAGAGGAGTTGCTAAGCTACATGTGAAGAAGTATGGCTTAGAAGATTGCTTGCTGATTTGGGAGACTATATATGTGGTGCAGTTACAATTTGGTGTGATAATATGAGCAGTATTCAGCTTGCAAAAAATCAAGTGCTAAGTGCAAGAATAAAACACATTGAAGTACGTTACCACTTTGTTAGAGAAAAAGTAATTGATAAGGAGGTAGATCTGCAGATGCGAATACAAATGAGCAAGTTGCAGACATTTTTATGAAGTGCTTACGCATAGAAAAACATGCACACTTTAGAGACATGTTGGGAGTTTTAAGCATTAATATGATCACTTAAAAGCATGTTGGAAAGCAAGATTGAAGACGATCTCAAGAAGGAACATGTTGAACTAGAGGGGGAGTTGAAAAGTGAGCTCAACAAGAGAAATCCTTTTAAGAAATTGTGATTATTTAGTACCTATTTTGCGAAATAGCTATTATAGTAGTGATGTTAGCCATTACAAGTCTAACTACTATCAACAAATATTTAACCACAAAGTGGTTATGCTAAGTTATAACCCTAACCACTAATACTGCTATCTAAGCCACTCACAATCCCTTTTTGTAAGTGAAAGAAAGTGCACAAATGTGTTTTTTTCATTCTTTTATTAATCCAACGTGAAGGATTGGTGAGAGTAGTATTCAAATGGTGCCTTAGGAAATGCATTGCCTGATTCTTCTCAGTTTGAGTAGGCAATTGAGAGTTGTCAGACGCTGAGCTCCCAGTACTGGGATCCTAAATGTATTTCAGGATGCTCTTGGCACTAAGAATAATTTTTGCATCCAGTGCCCAGGTCAGGTAGTCCTTGCCACTAATGGCAAGCTTAACTAACTCACTCTTAGCAATATAAGACATTTCCCACATTACTAATGGAGAATTTTACTTCAAGTAAACTATTATAGGTGTGAAAATAATTTTATTTTGGTTATCTACACTTAGTACTGATTTTAAACATATTCTTAAACTTTTGTTAGTATTTTTTTAGGCTCTTCTATTATTTATAAATACTTTTTTGAATTATTAAATTGTTATATAATATCCCAAATCACATAACTACCGAGAAAACAAATCATATAATATTATACTCTCAATAATCTACTAAGTCTAAGGTTCTTTAATTCATAAGAACTTATACCTTAAATTTAATGTTTTACGATTAATTATATGGTTTATTCATATTTAAAGACAGATCTTGTAAATGCTTAGAAAGCCGAGGATTTAAGTGAAACATTTAGGGTTTCCAAGAAAAATTTTGATATGGGTTCGACTCCTTGTATATGTCAATTCTTTTAGATCTCCTCCTATCGACTGGATTTTGAGTCGGTCGATCCATCTACTCAATGACCTAAGGCTCGTTAGACCTTGGTTTATTGGGAGTTTCAACCCATCAAGGGCATTAACCCATGAAACCCTAGCCGTCATTTCTGTCAATTCGAGGAAATGACAGAAATCCTAGTTGGACATGCATGTGCTATGACAGGGAAAGGGGGATCAATCGGTAAGCTAGGCCGACCGTAGGGGTGGAGTAGTAGTGTGACTTCAAGCTTAACATTGATGCCGATCATTGGCTTCAAGCTGAATCCAACTTTTGGCAAAGTACAGCTTCAAGCTACATGACGTCAAGCCTTGGCTCGGTGTACAAGCCCATAAGATGTAGTTTAAGCCGTATGCATGTTAAATTATTCCAAAATTCGTAGGATGTAATCAAACAGTGTGCTCAACCAAGATTGTGGATGAATCTATTTAGGACTCCAGCTGCATCCGTTATTTCTCGTTGTATCGCGACCGAAGCATACATAAACAAGTCAACAATCGATGCATGTGGTATTGACTTCTTGTGATCCCCCTCCAGACCAAATATTGGCAGTCCTTCCATGACAATCAAAGGTTGGCATGTAGGAGTGTCAAAACAGATTAGGCCATATGCATGTTGAATCACTCTAGAATTCTTATGATGTAATTAGATTGAAATAGATATCACTATCACGATTTGTTTTGATTGCTTCCTCCATGTCATTAGTTCACTGATGTCTGTAAAGAAAAGGCTGAAAGAATTTCTCAAGCGAATGTGACTGTCTTTCAAATCGACATGGAATGACTGGGCTAGCTTGATTAGGTATGGTCGTACTCAGTACATCCGTACTTCTTTTGGCTAAACTGTCTGGATTTGTAGTGGCCGTACTACTACTCAAATTGATCATAAGCTTCACTCTCTCTGTATCATCAGGTACAATCATTCTAGGAGTTTGAGAGTCGGCTGACTATGAAGCTGATCTCAAATGCTCTACTGGGCCATCCAACGCTGTAGTGTTGTTCGACAACATAACTCTGTAGTTTGATCAGGCGCTTGGCAACCTTGTGCATTGCAGACTCTTTAAAAACTATGGGCAAGCTTCACGTGACTTGAATCTCCCGATCCAAGAGTCTATACTTGAAGTTTCATTCAAATCCGTATGCAAAGAAAACACGTTTTCGTGACTATGACCCAAGTTTTTGGTCGCATTCATCCCTCAGCACAAGGGTGTATCCTTTGTATCCGAATATCTGCGGCTTTCCTTAATCTTGTTTTCTTCTTGTCTAGAGCCCTTGCAGAATATTTGATCCAAGAAATATACATGGCGATCTATTAATGATGTGCACAACCGTGAGTATTGCCTTGGGCCAAAAGCCATCCATGAGTCTGGAGTGATGCAGCATGGCAACTCATTCTTGAATATTACGATTCATGTGTTCTGCTCCAAAACTATTGGACAAACTCATCAGAGTTGTATTCTCCCCTGTTATCCAATCCTAGACACTTTAGCTTCTAATCCATCTGACTTTTGATCATTGCTAGTCAGTCAGTCTTTGAGAATCGTGAAAACTTGATCGTTTGTTTGAGTCGGATAAGACCATAGCTTTCAAGTTGTATTCTATATGAATTTAACGAAGTATGACACACCATTGAGACTAGATTGATGTAGCATTGGGCTACAGATGTTCGAATGGATCAAATCAAGAGAACTTGATTCTCTTGGTGCACTGGCCAGATATGAAGTCACGACTTGCTCGCTGTACTGGCAATTCTCGTAGAATAGATGGTCTGAGAAGGAGAGGTTAGGAATGTAACCGGCCTTGGATAAGTGTATAATGCTATCTTCGTTTAGGTGGCTGAGTCTTTTGTGCCATAGCGATGATAATGGGATATTCACAACAAACAGGTCGCCCTCTTCGAGTGTGACATACAAGGGATAAAACAAGTGTAACTTGGGTCTACGAGTAAGTAAGAGATTCCCTTTGTGGAACGTCTACCCTCTTGATGAGAAATTGGCATGAATGTCAGCTTCCTCGAGTTGTCCCTTTGAGATAAAGGGACCATGAGAGGTCAGGGAAGTGTCATATATTGTGGAGTATAAGGGTAGAGTCACCTAGAAGGTTCAACTCTACCGTTCTGATGCCAATAGTTGTGCCAAAAGATACACAAAGTACTCTCAAAACTATGCACAATATGGAGTCATGTGGTACGAAGCACTCTAGTCGAGTGGCCAACTAGTGGCTTCTTCAGTCGTGAGAAAAACTTATGCTTCGGTGATGCTTTCCATGATGAGAATGTTCGGATCCTTCGAAATGACTCCAGTTGTAGAGTGTAGTCGTGGAACTTGATTCATAGAAGTTGACTAGTTTAGTGTGATTGCCCTTGTACTCATATTCGATATGTCTAGCTTTCTTGCAGTAGTTACACGTCCATATATCCTTGGGCTTGCTATGATTCCTCGAGTTGCTCAGGCCACACAAGGAATTTCTTCCACAATGTTAAATTTAGTCACCCGTACTATGTACAATGAACGTTTTCTTCCATGTATCTTCTAACAAAATGGGAGATCATAGCCTTAGAGTACTTCACGGCCATGGCAAATGCATCACACATAGTCTTGACAAAGGTTTCCCAAGATGGTAGAATACTAGTAACTCATCATATTAGAGCTCATCATTGTTAAATTGTGATTCCTCGTGTTGAGAGCTGAGAGTTGATGCCTTCATACTCATTCAGATGATTCGTGATCGAGTCTAATTCCTTCGTTTGAAGGTTTTGTAAAGGTGTTGTATCAGATGGAATTGGGTGTTATAAAGTTTTATTCCCTAAACCCTAAACCCCATGGGCACGTTTCTAGTGGGTGAATATAATCTAATTTCGACTTTCTGTGCAACACAATCTCGCTCTCCCCTGCCGCTCCACTCTGTCACTGTTCTCCTGACAGCTTCTATGAAAAAAGTCTTTTAGCTTCTTTATGTGGTATTAGAGCGCGAGGGTTCAACATAATCCTCTGTAACCGCCATTGATAAGTGCCATGAGAAGGGACATAGCTAACAATTCGGCTACTACTACTATAGTAAGGCTATGTATTATTAATAGTGAGCACAAAAACCAGGAGAGTCTGAAGAGTAGTTGATCAATGAAAGGATGAACAAGCAAATGGGTACACTCTCCCCATAATAAAGCTGGAGTGTGGCAAATATGCGGCATGCCAATACAAAATGAACCAGTTCCTGCTCGGACAGGGTTACTGGAACTATGTCAAAGGGGCAAATGAAGCGGCGCCAAACCGAACACATGTAGAATTCCTGGCATGGTAGCACGCAACAAGCAAAAAGTGCTATACTACCTGGCATTGTGTGTACACGACCAGATACTTGGCTACATCAAGGATTGCAACATGCCAACAGAAGAATGGGAAAATTTGATAAAGATTTTCACTGCGAGGTCGAGCAGGAGCTCAACAACATCCGATTGTACCTCCATGATCAAAGGAATTTGCAGCTCCATTGACCTGACACAGGAGGATGAGATGGTCTAGATCTGCTGGAAGTGTGGTGCAAAAGCATGGGCCGCTTAGTACGGCCATCTGCACACACAAGAAGCCCCCTTCCTTCTTTGATCTTTAAAACCATGCAAAGGTGACATAGAGTGTGCTTGATGACAACAAGATGGTGTATACACAGTCATTTGGTGGTTGTGTACGAGGTCATGGCGTGGTCGCGGTTGGAGAGGATGTTATACATGAAGAAGTGTGAAAAGGCCAAAACTGGTCTTCACTTAGTATATAGTGTGTGGAGAGAAAGAGAGAGAGCAAGGAGAACCACAGGGAGAACGGTCGACGGTTCTCCCTCCCGGCTGTGACTTCCCTCCTTCTCCTCTGTGCAGCAGCCTATCGGCTGCCTTCTCCTCTCTGCTTAATCTTCCTCGCTCTCAATAAACACCTCCCAGTTGTATCCTACTACTCGCCCCCTCTCTCCTGTTGTGTAGTCTACAACTCGCCTAGGAGCATTGCTCCTCTTCTTCCTTTGCTGTCCTGCATAAAAGATCTGGAGCAGAACCGAGCATCCCTGCTCTACCGCCTCATATCAGTGGTATCAGAGCTTGGTTACAACAATAGGAGGAAGCCTTGGAGTTTGAAGCAGTGACTTGGAAAAGATCATGTTGAGATCCGCAAATTTGATTGATCTAACTTTGTGTTGTGGAAGAATCAGATGCGTGATGGGCAAAACAAAGAAACCAGTTGATATGGATGACGATGATTGGGAGGACCTTGATGCCCTGACCATGTCCACTATACGACTGCACTCGGCAGATAGTGTGTACTTTACTGTTTTAGATAGTAAAAACTCTGAAGAACTTTGGAAAAAGTTATGCACTACCTATGAGAAGGAAACTGCAGCTAACAAGGTATATTTGATGAGAAAACTGTATGACCT
>JBBBWG010020457.1:947-13277 GCA_037176905.1 Azolla pinnata
CCCCCCCCCCCCCCCCCCCCCCCCCCCCCCCCCCCCCCCCCTCCCCCCCACCCCCTCCATAAACCTTCGCTTTTTTTTTGTTTTTTTTACCAGACTTCTGTAGTCGGGAATTGGTATGCTGCATCGCCCTGGCAATTGATTGACGCGTCAGTGCATATGATTCCGGGGTCCACTGCAACAATTGCTACTCCTTCGGGAACATCTTTGGAGATGGCCTGAGTGAGCCCCTCGATTCCAAACTTTGACGCACAATAGGGTACGAGCTGCATATGCAAAGATTGGGATAGAAGAAGAAGAAGAAGAAGAAGAAGGAGAAAGAAACGCTTGGATTTTCACACAAATCGTGTTTGTGCAAGCATTGAAACGTTTTGAAACGAACACGTTTGGAAAAGGAAAAATGTGTGTTCTTTTTTTCGTTTGTTTGTTATTTTTTTAAAATATATTACCACGTCCATTTTTTGAAGTTTTAATCTTTTATTTTTTTTTACAACTTGGAGATGATTCACCATTGCATGTGTGGTTAAAACATGCGCGAATGCAAACGCATATGGTACACGTATGATTAATTATATGGTTCTTATGCCTCCCTCGAGCGCAATTGATCCTTGGAAGTTCTTGTAAAGATTTATATGCCATCGCGTTTCTTTTCGGCCAAAAGAAAAAATACCCTTCCATCAGCTCCAAAGAAGGGAAGATCTCACAAAACATGCTCAAAGAAAAGATGCCCGCTGATTGTCTACTGGATGATTCGATCCATGATTACGTTCATGATCCATGGATAGCATTAGAACCGAAGAAAGCTAATTAACTAGAGTTTTGTCATTAGGTTACGTCTGCATCGAAACTAATGCCACCTGCGCGGCCGCATATGGATGAGATGTTGACGATGATGCCTCGGTTCATGAGAGGAAGGAAATGCCTGATCACATTCGCGCTCCCCTTGATATTAACGTCAATGACCGCATCGAACTCGGCGACTGGCACTTGCCAGATCTTCGCATTCCGGTTTACAATTCCCGCATTGTTCACTTTTCACAAAGCATCCATTTTCCGAACATCACACCACATCAGAGATCAGAAATAACATTCTAACATCGGATTCGAACTCTATACTTTTATGACGCAAAGACGGAGTGTCTCATGGTTAGAGAAAACTGGCATCATTACATATAAATTGACTGGTCCACTGTTAAACATCCAGGTTGCAAAAGAATTCTCATCTTAAGGGAAGCAAAATCATAAAAAAAAGCTTAGAAAAAGGGATTTATAAAAAGAAGTGAAAACCTTTAGAAAAACAAAGTAATAAACATGACAAGCCTTAAAGAAGCATAATCAACTTATAGAATTCTAAAATTTTCACATTAGTTTTATGGGAAAATTACCAAAGAAACGCCTGCCAAAATTTTAAATTACATTTTAACGCCTACCAAAACCAGAAGTTATCAATTAACACCTACTCCTCTCTTTCATAAAAAATCAACTCCCGATTGTTGGTTGATGAGGCTCCAACTCCCACAGCTTCTTGTCCTCAAACGGCCGCGAGTGCCCGTGTCGTATGGCCACGCGGGACATTTCTGTGCCTATTCTGATTACGGTTACGATTCCAATTAAGACGATCTTGATTGGTCTATGATCCGTGATTGGTCCTGATTACGATATTCAAAATCAGGATCATCCAATTAAGGACCAAGATCCATGATCAAGACCAAGCTAATCACTAATCAAGATCATGGATCTTTGGTGGTGGTGGTTACGATATTCAAAATCATCTCTGGATCAAGTTAGGATGATCTTAATTAGAGCGGTCATGGATCAATAATCAGGATCATCCAATTAAGGACCAAGATCCATGATCCTGATGAGTGATTAGCTTTAGTATCGATGGTGTTATGATCGTTGTTATCATGATTGTTGGTGCTCGTAGCGTGTTTGTCCTCATCAATGTTGGCATGAGTATCCATGGCCGCCATCGTCTACTGTTACAACTCAATTACTTTGATCTATGCTTCAAATCCAACTACTTTGATCTATGCTTCAAATCTGGACAAACGACCCTTGTTCTTTTCAATCTTACCGTCAGATATTTCATCACGTCGCAGGTCTTGGTCCTTAACACCACCGCCGATGTCATCATCATCACCATCATCATCATCGTCATCATCATCATCATCATCATCATCTTCTTCTTCTTCTTCTTCTTCTCAGTCGTTGTCATTGTCACCCTCTGCACAATCATGCATGGCCACTGGCGGCCGTTTGAGGACAAGAAGCTGCAGGAGCTGGTGACTAAGCACGGCGTGCAGAGCTCGAGCCTAATCGCCCAACAATCGGGTGTTGATTTTTTTATGAAAGAGAAGAGTAGGCGTTGATTAGTGGTTTCTAGTTTTCGTAGGCATTAAAATGTGATTTAAAATTTTGGCAGGCGTTGTTTTGGTAATTTTCCCTAGTTTTATGCTTTATGGCTTTCAAATTAATACAAGCATTCATGTCTTGAAAGTGTTTTGAAATCCTTTTTTCTAAGGTAAAGGAATGCATACAAATACTTAATAGGAACTTTCGTATCATTATAGGAAATCAGGGGTTATACGATTTCTCATGTTAGACATGGGTTCACGTTATATGTTTTCTAGATGCATAAGTCAATGTATTTTCTGTTATAATACGAATATTTGGAACTTCTCTCATCATAGTGAATATTAGGAGTACAATGCTTTACTTTCTGATTTCAATTAATAACAAAGCTTAGTGTAGTCATCGTATCAAATAAACTTAGTAAAATAATTTTAGGCTATTACGGCTCGAATGTCAGTCACTTCTTTTCTTTAATTATTTTTATTTTATATTTAAAATTTTGTCTACTTTGAATCATTTTATTCTATAAAATACATATTTTTCATGCTTTAGAATCGTCCTTTTATTATTTTTATTTTATAGGTGAAATTTTGTGTAACTTGAATTATGTTTACCTGATAAAATACATATTTTATATACTGTAGAATTTTTTTTCGCTCTCGAATGATACAAATGCCCTAATCTACATATTCTAATTAGAAGGAAGATAAACCTAATTGGAAATTGGAATGAAAGCGGAGTCTTAACAAATACATAAACAAACATGAAAAAAAGCGAAGTCTTAACATGTCCTCTATACATTTATTTCTTTCAATAGTAAGGAAGTCAAAGTAGAAAAGCATGTAAAACAGAGGGCATAAAAAATATACAAAAGATGATAGAGAGGCCCACTTATATATATGTATATATATATATATATATATATATTAGAAAGAAAGAAAGATAAATTAACGTTTTCAAAGACCAAAATTAGTTCATAATACAACAAGAAGGTGAATGTCCAATCATCGAAAATAAACAAACTCACGTGTAAAATATAAAAGATGATAGAGAGGCCCTCTTATATATATGTATATATATATATATTAGAAAGAAAGAAATATAGATTAACATTTTCAAAGACCAAAATTAGTTCATAATACAACAAGAAGGTGAATGTCCAATCATCGAAAATAAACAAACTCACGTGTAAAATATACAAAAGATGATAGAGAGGCCCACTTATATATATGTATAATATACATATATATATATTAGAAAGAAAAATAGATAGATTAACGTTTTCAAAGACCAAAATTGGTTCATATTGGTTCATAATACAAGAAAGTGATTGCCCAATCATCGAAACTATACAAACTCACGTGTAAATATACAAAAGATGATAGAGAGGCCCACTTATATATATGTATATATATATATATATATATTAGAAAGAAAGAAAGATAGATTAACGTTTTCAAAGACCAAAATTGGTTCATAATGGCTCATAATACAACAAGAAGGTGAATGCCCAATCATCGAAAATAAACAAACTCACGTGTAAAATATGATAGAGAGGCCCACTTATATATATATATTAGAAAGAAAGATAGACAGATTAACGTTTTCAAAGACCAAAATTGGTTCATATTGGTTCATAATACAACAAGAAGGTGATTGCCCAATCATCGAAACTAAACAAACTCACATGTAAACTATACAAAAGATGATAGAGAGGCCCACTTATAGATAATATGTATATATATATATATATGATAGAAAGAAAGAAAGTCATAGATTAACGTTTTCAAAGACCAAAATCGGTTCATATCGGTTCATAATACAACAGGAAGGTGAATGCCCAATCATCGAAACTAAACAAACTCACAATGTAGAGCGACCAATGTATATATATATATATATATTATGCATAAAAATAGGAAGAACGAGAGAGATGAAGATGAACCTATGATGTCAGGAACTCCTAAGGTTTGCACCACGATCTTAGCAAAAGCTTCCACACTGCGATCCGAGGACTACGTTGCGATCATAGACCGCATCACATGCAACAAACAGAAAGAAATTGAGATCATCAGCATCAGCATCAGCATCAGCATCGTCCAGATTCAGCAACCATCACTAGCATCAATGTCACCCGTCGTCATCATCCACTACCATGTCAGGCAATGACGAGGTTTGCTCGACGAGCTTAGAAATTCCTTCCACACTTTGATCTGGGGACTTATATGTCGCAAAATGCATTGCACGTCACATGCAACAATCAGAAAGAGATCGAGATCATCAGCATCAGCATCATCCATCATCACCACCACCACCATATCAGGCAATGACAGTCGATGGAAGAGGTTCAGGTCGGAATAAACAGGGACGATGCAGGTCCATGAAAAAGTTGATCGACGTGAAAAAGAAGATGGCAGAAGTAGAGTTATAGCGTTCTGATCCGAATTCCATACCACATCGACTTGCTTGAGCAGGTGCTTGCGGGGTGAAGCAGCAGCTCCGTCCCCATCCTCACGAGTACTTGGATGGGGAATTACAAGAAGCTTCTCTAGCTCTGCGAGTGCTTCTCCATTCCGAGCACATCCGGCGATGGTGTGACCACGCCTGGCGAGCTCCATGGCCAGAGCACGGCCTAAGCCCCGGGAAACGCCTGTTATCAGCACGAGCTTGCTGCTGCAAGATCGTTCTTCTGCGGGGGAAGCTGCCGGGAGAAAAAAAGCATCAATGATCAGATGATAGATGGAGGGAGAGGAAGCGTTTTCAAAAAAAGGGAAGAAGCAGAAGCAAGACGAACCGCGTTGGCTAAAGGGATGAGCAATTCAGAAGAAGCGGAGGGGAGAGAAAGTACATCAGCTGCAGAATCTTGGAATTAAGGAGAAGGAAATGAGCCGCAGAAAGAGCGATCGGACGAATGGCCAGACAATGCATTTTCATAGTTTACGATGGAGGATGAGAAGCAGAAGAAGAAGAAGAACAAGAACAAGAAGAACAAGAACAAGAAGAACAAGAAGAAGAACAAGAACAAGAAGAAGAAGAAACAGAAGCAAAAGAAGAAGAAGAAGAAGAAAGAAAGAAAGAAAGAAAGAAGATACCTGTAGTTGTAGCCGAAGAAGAAGAAGAAGAAGAAGAAAGAAAGAAAGAAAGAAGATACCTGTAGTTGTAGCCGAAGAAGAAGAAGAAGAAGAAGAAGAAGAAAGAAAGAAAGAAAGAAGATACCTGTAGTTGTAGCCGAAGAAAAAGAAGAAGAAGAAGAAGAAGAAGGAACGAAAGAAAAGAAGAAGAAGAAGAAGAAGAAGGAAGGAAGGAAGGAAGAACGAAAGAACGAAAGAAGATACCTGTAGTTGTTATAGCAGAAGCTTCAGAAGAAGAAGAAGAAGAAGAAGAAGAAGAAGAAGAAGAAGGAAGGAAGGAAGGAAGGAAGGAAGAACGAAAGAAAGAAAGAAAGAAGATACCTGTAGCTGTAGCAGAAGCAGATTCGAAGGTCGCCATGGCTCCTTCGACTGGTTTTCCTGTTGTAGAAGAAGAAGAAGATGATGAAAGAAGAAGAAGAAGAAATGAATGTACGTATATATATATATGTGCATATGAGTGGATGATGTATGTACGTATGTATGTGCGCATGAATGTACGTATGCATGTACGTACGTATGTGTACGCATGTGTGTACGTACGTATGGCTGTATGTATACATGTATACTGTTCAAAAGACGTGTATTTTATAAGGGAAAAATTAATAGGTCACCAAACATGCTATTCTTCATTGTTGTCATAATCAGCATGTTTGCCGGGGGAGAAGATCGTGGCTATAAAACCCTTGTTTGCAGGGTTCAAGGTTCAGGGTTCAGGGTTTAGGGTTTAGGGTTTAGGGTTTTTAGGGTTTAGGCCTTACTCAAGCCAGCATGATCGCGGCCTTCTGCGCCGAATCGAAAAACTCGTTCGGTGAACTATAGTTTCGTGTGTTCGTTCGCACTTTGGACTTCGGATCGGAATGCGAGCACAAGCGACAGGTGCTGTGTATAAACGAACGGCATACTTAAAACGAGGAAACAAAGGATTGAGAAAGTGTGAGAGAAACCGAGCAAAGAAACGTGAGAGAAAGAAAAATAAAGGTGTAGGAAAGCAATTGGAGCTCAATCAATGGAGTGGCCCAATCATCTATAGATAACACAGAATAAAAGAAACATAGATTAATGTCTTGTAAGACAAAAAATACAGTATCAGGATGTGTTCTGTGCTATTGAATCAAAGTATTTTTATTTAAAGAAGAAATGCAAGTCTACACATATACGAAGTATTTTTATATCCCTTTGACCGATCAACGGGGTTTTGGGAGGACTATTCAAAACGTCTAATTTTCGAGGTTTTTTTAATGGCTTTTGGGGAAATTTTAGAAGAAAATTTTGAAAAAATGTTTACTTTTTAAAAAAATAAAATGAGAATTACTCTTTTTCAATCGATATTTATTAAGTGGATCTACTCTTATGGAATGCGAGGTAAACCCAATGTGGGTTTACTCAGCTTTTCCCATGAGGGTTTATTTCACATGTGAGGGGATTTATTCTTATTAGTTTATGTAAGTTTTCTTGACGATTTATCTAAGTGAGTTTACTCTCTCATTTTTCGGGTTACCCACGTGAGCTTATTGCATTGAGTTTACAGCGTCTTGTTCTCTATTTTAGGTTTAGGTTTCAATTGTAAGGGCTCTAAGATCAAAGTTATTTTGGTTTTAAGTTTAGAGTTCATGATAAATACGAATGCAAACACAACAAGTTTTCTAAGCCATGGAAAGTCCAAGGCTTCTAGCAAGATACGTAAATGGAAAGGGTATAATATTTGATTGATTTGAAAAGCTCAAACCTAGTGTAAGTATCATGACATAAGTAATTAACTTTTTCCTTTCTTGTTTTTGCAAATGTTCAAACAAGGTGTCATATCTCAATACACCACTCAAATCTTGTATCAAATTATATCTCTTAGATCTAGACTTCAGTACTTAAAGTAATATGCAAAGATTTTAAAAGTCAATTTAATGTGATGTTTCTTGATATTGTTTGAATTTGTTATAACTATTTGGATTTAATATAATTAAAGACATTTAAGAAAAGCCAAGTAAGACTAAATGGGACAAGAGTCAGGCTCAAGAACACTTTTTTTATGAAGAAAGAAATTTTATTCTAGCTAGAAAAAAAAATTGAAAGGAATGGTAAAGTGTAGACAATTTAAAAGTATTATCAAGGTTTTGTGAAGAATAATGGATTATAAAAAAACAAAAATCAAATTGTGTGTCCCTAGGTTACAAGCAAACTTGCAAAATATGATTTAGAAAAATATCAGAAATATGATTTCTTTGCGATACGAAAAGTTTATAAATATTTATGTTACAATCTTTTATTGATTAAGTCTATCATTAGCTTTGACATTATTTTATATAAAGATATGATATTTGGCATCAATTGACAATGCCCCCTAATAATAAAGTGGAAATGAATGAGTAAATACAAATGCTACCAACCTCAAGATATAATGGCATTATTTAAGACAGTTCAACATGAATTCAAAGGAACACATATTTACTTGTATTTAAGTTTTGTATATTATAACTTGTACGTTACAGCAGTTTTAGATTGTTTAAAAGAAAACATCATCCCAATATAGAGCTATTGATCAAAATGATGATTTAAGGTGTCTTTTTTTTTTTTCTTTGCCCAAAATGATCAATGTATGATTTATAAGACGTCAACTGTAGTTAAATTAGAATTTCTATTTTGTCAAAAGTCGCGTTGCCATGGTAAACATGATGCATGTATTGATATTTATCATGCTATTTATGTAGATATTTATATGGAACGATAAAATTAAAAATATACAAACAAATAATAAAATAAAATAAAAACATATAAATGAATAAATAAAAACAATATAGATTGTATACATATTGCTGAAGGCAAAACAACAATGTCTCACAAGCAAGCCATATGTTAAATCATTGTGCATGGATCTACAATTGTTTGCAACTGTGAGGTATTGAAAGAATTAATAGAATCTTAAGTACATTCTAATCTACTTCTCACCCTCCTGACATCTTTCATTACTTCTTAAATGTGATTAGTGGTGGTATCGAGCTTTGTGGCTTTTGTACTGTAGGATTAAACATTCAACCTTCTTTTGAGGCGATCGTTAAATGTACCAAACGTGTAATTGGAAGGCAATACTACAATCCACAACACGATCATGGAGCAATAACATGGTCCAACATTTCAAAGCCACAAAGATTCACCAACGATTTGCATTGACACAACGAAGGTACACAGGGAGCACCAACGATTTGCATTGCTGCATGTGTCGATAACTTCTGATGCCCACAACACAATCGAAATCTGTGACAATATCAGTAAAAAAACATACCTAGGCAAATCTATAAATTATGGAATCAAAAGGGTAAGAATCAAAGGAATTGGTTGGAAGCATACAAATCACCGGAAAGAAAGAAGGAAGCTTTTCCGGAATTGTTTGGAACAGATTGAATTGAGAGGATTGAATCAGAAGGGAGAGAATCAGGCGTTGAATTGTAAATCTAATTAATACGAAAGAATCAAACGTTGAATTTAAATGATGGAATAACTCACTGCTGAGAGTCACATGCAAGTCTGAATACCAAAGGAGATGATTGACAACAATCCTTCTTCGAGAGTGAAGCATTGATTGCCCAAACTGTGGAGGTGTGTGGGCATTACGATATGCTCAAAGACCCACCGTTATCAGCTGGAGTTAAGCCCAAAATAAAGTCTGCAGCAACAGGTGCCCTGGAGACAAAAACCCCAATTTCCACAAGCATTTTGGTAAAGATCAGAGTATTTCAAGAGATATGTCAGAACAAATGCCGATTATATTCTGACAAAACTTATACCATCTTTCTGGAGTTGGATATAGTGGCGCCTTGTTGCCAAAGCAGATGTCTAACATGTCGGTGTGCACGATTCCAGGGTGCACGGCAATGATTGCTACCCCTTCAGGAACATCTTTGCAGATGGCTTGAGTCAGCCCCTCGATCCCAAACTTCGATGTACAATACGGTACAAACTACATGAAAAACAAAAACAAAATCCTCCATTATCTTAGCACTATCGTCTCCGCAAATTCGTTCAGAGTATCACTAACTTGGTCCCATCGACCAGCTAAACGTTTTGCCTTACAAACACACAAGTCTGTGAATTTCATCTCACAGGTTCAACCATCTTTCAAATTGCATGCCCAGGCAATGCCCCTTTGGCATACATATAATGCTAAAGTAAGAAAGAAAAGCAGAAAAGAGTTTATGTTTTGCCCTACAAACACACAGGTCTGTGATTTTCATCCCACAGGTTCAACTATCTTTCAAAGCATTGTGTGTGTGCCCATGCCGTGCCCACTTTGGCACACATACAGTGCTACAGTAAGAAAGAAAAGCAGAAAAGAATTTTCAAGCTTACATCTGGATCACCTACACGGCCCCATCCTGAAGAGAGATTGACTATGATCCCTTGCTTCATGAGGGGAAGGAAATGCCTTATCACGTTGGCAGTCCCTTTTATGTTGATATCGATAACCGCATCAAATTCAGCAGCCGATATGTGCCACATCCTTGCACTACGATTAATAATTGCCGCGTTGTTTACTGCATTTTACATCAAAATGCCGAATTGATGTCATATTCAGAAATATCTATAAACATAGGTTCCTCAATTAGCAATGTCTAAAACACACACACACAGACACACACACACACACAAAAGAAAGGAAAACAAATTCTACAAATATATGTTCTATACAAGAAAGAAAACCATATTCCGTATCAGCTTATTTTTGGAAGATGATGATGGCATGTGTTCATCGATTGCCAACCATGAATCATCAGCCATCCATTGTCGAGCAGCCCAATCATACAAAAAAAGGGGTCAATTGGCAAAGCCATACACTTGTGGTGCATAGTTCACATCCAAGCATCTTGTTGAAGAATGGGGCAATGTCCATGAAGCTCATGAGTACAGCAGGCTCTTCACAAAGAATAGGCTGACTCCAAGACCTTCGCAGGAGATTTTGGCAGAACAGGAATTCTGGCGTATTATTTCCAGTCGGAAGAATTCAAGGCCTCGGGCTGAATGCTTAGGCTTTCTGATCAGGGATGTTCGGAGCCATGCAAGCTTAACGCCCATGTAGTAGCTAGTTATTGATCGATCTAAACCTTCAGCTTCATCCAACACAGGCTGAAAAACGTTAGAAACGAAGGTCCCCTGGGGGAGACGTAAAGAGTGGTTCTTCGCTATGCCCTGGTACGCCAACCCTTATGACTATGAACAAACATGTGCTTGATCAGTATTGTTAAATGGCAGGAAATAATCTATCACCAGCTTGAGCTGCGGGGGTCACTCTTAGATGTTCAGTTGAAAACATATACAATGGTTTTAAGCAGGTGTGGCTCATTCAAAGAGATAGATAGAGTATGAAGAATATCAGAATCACAGGGTCGTATGTCTATGGGTCTGTGTCAGCCTGCGTTCCAGAATGTCACGCTTGCTAGAATTCATCGATCAGATACATCACGAAAACGCATCACAGATAAAGAACTTAGTTTCAAGCTCGATTGCAATCACATTCCCAGTCTTACAACCAGTTACGTGAAAGTTACAGCCATTTAAGACATATCTCCCAGAAAACAGGAAAAAAAGCCATTAATCTGGAAACAATCTGAGAGACAGACAAACAGACAGAGAATGAGAGCAAGGGGGAGAGAGAAACCTATGATGTCAGGGACGCCTTTGGTCTGCACAACGAGCTTCACGAAAGCTTCCACGCTTTGATCTGAAGCCTGCGTTGCATACCACATGTTTTGGATAACCATCGCCATCCAGCAGGGAACACAATAGTTTTTGCCGTCATCATCACCAGCCACATCACCAACATCATCATCATATAATTGAGGCAAAGACAAAATCAAGAAGGATCAGATGGATAGCGATGCTTCATAGAGAGCAAGACAGGTTCTTGATCTGGGAACCGAGCATCAGAGGTAACAGATAACGTGTATACATATCATTCTGTCCCAAAAGTTCTTTCTTTCTTTTGCCGTACCACATCGACTTGCTTGAAGAGGTGCTTCGATGAGGATGGCGATCCACCATCGACTCCATCCTCTGGAGGATCTCGAAGAAGATCTTCTAATTCCAAGAGCTTCTCTGCAGACCTGGCGCATCCGGCGATGGTGTGCCCACGCTGGGCAAGCTCGATGGCTAGAGCACGGCCCAAGCCTTTGGAAACGCCAGTTATGAGCACGAACTTGCTGCCGGTGTTGCTTCTGCCGCCGTTGTCTGCTAGAAAGAAGAACCAGAATGAGATGAAGAATAATTTGAAGAGGAATCTGAAGAATCTGAAGAAAAAGATGATGATGACGGAGACGGAGAAGATGGAAAAGACGGAAAAGATGGAGAAAACTGAGATGGAGGAGATGGAGAAGCAGATCAGAGAAGATCATGTTAGAATACCAGCGAGAACTAATGAAGCTGGGGCCATGGCTGGAGAAAATCATGTTTGAATACCAGCGGGAGACGGAGAAAACGGCGATGAAAGAGATGGAGAAAACGGCGATGAAAGAGACGGAGAAAACAACGATGAACAGAGACGGTGAAAACGGCGACAAACAGAGAAAATCATGTTGGAATTACCAGCGAGAACTGCCGAAGGGGGCGCCACGGCGGCTCCAGGAAACGGCGATGAAAAAAACGGAGAAAACGGCGATGAAAGAGACGGTGAAAACGGCGATGGACAGAGAAAATCATGTTGGAATTACCAGCGAGAACTGCTGAATCGGGCGCCATGGCGGGAGAAAACGGCGATGAAAGAGACGGAGAAAACGGCGATGAAAGAAACGGAGAAAACGGCGATGAAAGAAACGGAGAAAACGGCGATGAAGAGAGAGGGAGAAAACGGCGATGAAGAGAGACG
>JBBBWG010020468.1:0-13275 GCA_037176905.1 Azolla pinnata
TCTCGTTCGCTCCGAACCTATGTACATTGATTCATTCCTTCGTTCCTTCCTTCCTTGATTGCCTCGTTTATTTATTGATTGATTCATCGACTCATTCCTTCCTTCCTTCCTTCCTTGATTGACTCATTGATTTATTGATTGATTCATCGATCCATTCCTTCCTTCCTTCCTTCCTTCCTTGATTGATTCATTGATTTATTGATTGATTCATCGATTCATTCCTTCCTTCCTTGATTGATTCATTGATTTATTGATTGATTCATTGACTCATTGATTCACTGATTCATTCGTTGATTCGTTGATTCGTTGATTCATTGATTCATTGATTGATTCATTGATTCATTGATTGATTCATTGGTTCACTGATTCATTCATTCATTCATTCATTCATTCATTCAACAATCGATTGATTCATTGATTCATTGATTGATTGACTGATTTATTGATTCACCGATTCATTCATTCATTCATTCATTCATTCATCGATCGATCGATCGATCGATTTGACTCATGGGCGCCCCCAGATCACCTTCGACCTCACCGTTAAGCAGCTCCTCGGCCCCCAGCCCGCTCCCTGGACCGAGCAGCTGCGCCGCCGCTACCTCCTCCTCATCGACGGCTTCTTCTCCCTCCCCCTCAATCTCCCCGGCACCGCCTTCCGCACCTCCATCTCTGCCCGCGCCGCCATCGCCGCCTCCATCCGGCAGCTCATCCTGCTGCGCCGCAGAGAGCTGCAGACTGCTGCTGCGCCCGCTGCAGAAGAAGAAGAAGAAGAAGAAGAAGAAGAAGAAGTTGATGATGATGTTGACGACGACGATCGGTGCTCTGCTGATCCGCCGAATCATGATCATGACCACGATCATGACCATGATCATGATCTGAGGCGTGGCCGTCGCGTCGACCTGCTCGCCGCCCTGCTGGAGACGGAGGACATGGGCGAGGAGCAGATGGTGGACATGCTCATCTCCCTCCTCGTCGCCGGCTACGAGACCACGTCCATCGCCATGACGCTCGCCGTCAAGTTCCTCACGGATTGCCCCCGAGCTCTGAAGCAACTGCAGGTCATAATCATCTGAATCTTCTGCACGGATAGTAAAATCGATCTTAGTGGGAACGTCAATCTGCACAATGATCAGGGACACATGTCGATCGGCGCAAGCTAGATTCTCTGCGGTGAATTAGCTCGTAAATCTAAGCACGGGGGTGATGATCAAATCCGTGGAATCTGTATGGCTGCAGGCCGAGCATATGGCGATCAAGAAGCGCAAGTCTAGCACTGGCGATGGCCGCGGCGGCGGCGAGGATCAGGATCAGGATGGGTCCATCAGCTGGAGCGATTACAGAAGCTCCATGACCTTCACACAGTGCGTAAGTGATCTAATTCTCTGATCTCTGCTAACGCTTCTCTTGTTTTCTCGTTCCTCGTGCCTTGCATGAGCTCTGCAGCAGAGATGGATTGAATCGCGACGGGAAATTTTCATTGAAATCTCACTGCTTGCTGCACAGGTGATCAACGAGACGCTCCGCTTGGGGAACGTGGTGGGGGGAGTCTTCCGCAAAGCGTTGCAAGATGTAGAGGTGCAAGGTATGATTAGTTAGTTAAGGCGTAATTAGAGGCGTGATTAGAGGCGTAATTAGTGACGCCACACATCAATCGATCTATCTCTTAATCGATCAATCAACCCAAATCACCCCGGCTCTGCAGCTGATTAAGGCGTGATTAGAGAGGCGTAGTAGCCTGCTCCCTAATTAGTGACGGCACCGCATAATCCATCTCCTCTTAATCAAATCAATCAACCCCACCTAATCGCTTTTCGAACCCATGTAATCGATCGATCGATCGATTGAGATCTAGTTAAGGCGTAATTAGAGGCCTGATTAGTGACGCCACGCATAATCGACCTCTTAATCAATCAATCAACCCAAATCACCCCAGCTTTGCAGCTGATTAAGGCGTGATTAGAGGCGTCTTCTGCTCCCTAATTAGCGATGGCACCGCATAATCGATCTCTTAATCAAATCAAATCAACCCCATCTAATCACCTTTCGAACCCATCGAATCGATCGATCGATCAATCATTAAATCTCGAGCCCCTAAGGCCTAATATCTCGACATAATCTCGATCCCCACGTATCAATTAATCGCGATCTCGAAACGATCGGCAATCTGAATCTGAATCTTTCCAGGCTTCACGATCCCCAAGGGCTGGACCGTCTTCGCATCGTTCCGCGCCGTCCATCTCGACGAAGACATCTACAAGGACGCCCGCACCTTCGATCCGTGGAGATGGCTGCCTCAACCCTCCGCAAATGTAAATAATTATGCAATGCTGATTCCACTAATCCCCCCGATCATCTTCGTTCGATCGTAATGCTTGATTCCATTATTCCCATCGATCATCGTTGCTGTACAAATAATAATTTACATGATTCCACCGATCGTCGTTGTTATAATCATCGTTGATGTATAATGCTAATTTACATTATTCCACCGATCATCGTTGCTGTATAACGCTAATTACATTATTCCCCCGATCACCGTCACTGTATAATGCTAATAATTACATTATTCCCCCGATCGTCATTGCTGTATAATGCTAACTACATTTTTCCCCGCCCCAGGATCATCACTGCAATATAATAATGCTAATTATATTCTTTCCTGATCATCGTTGCAGCACAATGCTAATCGCATTCCCCAAATCCTTGTTTTAATTACAATGCTGACCCCGAATCATCACAACCAAGCTATAATGGCTAATCACATTCCCTCATTATCATTGAGTTATAATGGCTAATTACATTTGCTCCCTGATGATCATCGTTGAAGACTAATGCTGATTAGGTTCCTCGATTTATCATTGTCGAATCATACAAATTCTAATGCTAATCATGCCTGGCTGTGTGCCGCTCCCGATGCGTTGCATTGTTTCATGATACGATCTTAATACCGCTTGAATCGGGTCTTTGACATTTTGCAGAGCTGCGGCATGGATGCGGGTGCCAAGCTACTGATGGCGAGCGGCTCGGGAAACAAGCTCTTCACCCCGTTTGGAGGCGGCCCACGATTCTGCCCAGGCTACGAGCTAGCGAGGGTCGAGATCTCCCTCTTCCTCCATTACTTGACAACGCAATTCAGGTGAAGACTACAGTAAAGATCGGAAAGAAATCCTAGTAATTTGAATGGTTTAAGGGTAGAATAAGTGAGAAACCGATCAGTATCGCAAGACTCGAGGTGCCCCATCGAAATCGACCTGTTATCACTGTCTTCTAAACAGGCTTTCTGTACATTGCAAATTTTGCAGTTGGCAAGCAGCTGAAGCAGATGAGATCATCTTCTTCCCAACCACAAGGATGGTGAAGCGGCTCCCGGTCATTTTGCAGCGGATACAGTGACTCGTCCCCCCGAGTGATCGTAAATATATATACAGAGATAGAGGCAAGATAGATCTAGCTACAGGGTGCTGATGATCTTCTAGTTTTTTCCCCCTCCCGATCCGCTGTTTCGAGACGCGCATCATGATAACACATAATTCGGATGCATCGTCGCTTTGCCTGACGATGTATGTAATCTTTTTAACCCCTAATCTCTTGCCCATCTTCTTAATGCCATGCAAATCTAGGGCATTAAGTTTCTTCGATCCGTGAATGCAGTTAAGCTAGTTACATTTTTGAAGCTGCATCACGATCTGGACCTTGAATTCGAGTCCGTTGAGCTCGTACACGGGAGACAAGTCTGTTGGACATCGTCATCTTCCTTTTGAAGCCGCTTTCATGGCAGATCGTTTTCCTCGCTTTCCCGTTCAATGATTGAATAGGCTTGACCCGGTTGAAATCGATCGCCAGAATTAACAGTGAGCCAAACCACACCAACCATAACTTTAAATAGCACATGTGTTCGAAGGCGCTTTCCTGAGCCCCTCTTTGCATCTTTTTCTTCCTTTCTCTCGTTAAGCTGTCCTCCCAACAGTGTTAGCAATCAATTTTAAGATAAACAAACATCCACATGCCTCCCAATTCAATCAAAGAAATGACTCGAGGCATAAAACTGCGAGATCTTGAGTTCACAAGTCCTGTGGAAAGCATCGGTATCGAAAGCTCATGGGCTCAGTTGTGTGCCTTAAATAAGGTCTTTTACTTCTCTTGTTTGCATACAAACCCAAAACCGAGGGCTTTTCTTCGCCTTATTATGATACAAATCTCAGATTTGAGAACCTTGATAGCAGCAGTACGTGGATAATAGATATATCTCAGCCTTGGTAATAGTGTGTGGATGGATAATCAGTCTCACACAAGCTTAATCATCAGAAGACAAACAGAAAGCAAAAAAACACTGGAACTGACCATTACATTTGAAGAGACTTTTTTTGGATGCAAGCATTTTTGTTGATGAAACACTGCTTCAACATCTTATGAGACAAAGGCAGGCTCCAGAATCTGTGTATCAGATATTGCACATACTCTTTCTCACTGATTTGCCCATGCACTACTTGCATCTTCATATACTCAAATATATCCGTATATCGAGTGAAAGCAAGTAATAGATCCAGTTTTATGTCAAGAAGAAAGGACCATAAATTTCCTTACACCAGGGTGCGTTATTCTTTTTTAAAACAGACATGAAACTTGGGCACACGTTTCCCATTTTCTCAATCTGATCCTGAACAGGTGCATGTTACTCACAAACAGAACTCGAAATATTATCCATGCCGATTCACTAACTACCTTGAATAAAAAACCTAACAGTCATATCACAGATGCAAAGAGATGGATGTAAAAAATATTCCCCCATTGGATCATTCTAGCTTGATTGATATTTGGCACATGAAACGCGATCAAGTTAGCTCAACAGCAATTATTACAATATCAGAATTAGAAGACACATTTAGATTTGCATGGAAAAGCTGCCAAATCAGCCATGGTGCGAAACAGAACACAAACTGCGAGGAGATAATGAAGATTCACGAAACAGCACTCATTTAAGTGCTGCCTTACTCATCTTCATCTAAAGAGCCACCTATCAAATCCACATTCAGAGGTTGTCAAATCAGAGTCCAATTCCAAAATCAACAAGATTACAGAACGTGCATTTTACTAACATATATGACTTTCCATGGCGTGAATGAATCTTTTACTCCTCTCCCTTTTCTGTGTTGGTTGAGAGCGGTATATGCTACTCACATGACCTACACATAAAGCAATCATTTTCGGCCTCCGGTTGCTTACGAAATTCATCAAATAGAAAACAAAGCAAAAGAAGTAAGGGACCTTCCATCTGCAACTTGCATCCTCAGCACCAAAAGATACAGGCAAACATTTTGGGTCTAGGATTGCATACTCATGTAAGAAACCTCGAGTCATAGAGAAACTTCAAAAAGAAGAGTCGGGGTAGCGCACGGATGGACTTGGTTTTGCAATCGATCATTAATTCTACAGACAACGTGCGTAAATGCATACGATGAACATAAATGTAAAAATACACGTAGTGCCCTTCAAATGATTCTACGCTATGATGCTAATCTATCTTCGGTACCAGGTCCTAATATATTGCTAGAATAATACCTTGCTTGCCTTAATGTTACAAATTCGGACTTCAGATCAGGTCCCTTAATTTGGATCAGAGGGATTCTCCCTAAAAAATCATAAAAAAACAAGATACAGAAGCTATAAATCAGTAAACCGGCCCTTAAAACACATAATAATGCACACACGTAATTATATGCAGGCATTACTTATATCAGAACGATAGTAAAGCATGAACCAAACATGTTTTTACACCGTTAATCAACCAATCAATCAAAATTCTCATGAGTATACCGTGAGAACGCTCTCGAAACATCATCCAACAAAATGTCACCTACGAGGTTAAACACGTAAAAACATTGAGCATGCTACGGACAAACATGACGGATGCGGGCCGGGGCGATAACGCTTCGACGATGCTAGGATGCAGGCCCGAGGTCCCTCCGCGCGAACTTGTCTTCGGGATAATACACGGCCCGAACGACATTGCCCCCGAAGCCCCTCCCGTTCAACGCAGCCTTGGCCTTCATCGAGCCCTGCAAGTCCGCATACTCCACAAACGCCATGCCGAGGCCGGCGACGTCCTCCGACGCCCGCGCGGCGGGGCGGGGAATGACGAGCGCTACGACTGCGCCGAACTTGGTGCACTCGTCTTGTATATCCTGGAAGATGTCTTCGAACTCTTGGTCGTCGCGCAGCTCGTCGACCGAGACGAGCTGCGCCAAGCAGAGGACCTTGGTGGGCATCGTGTCGGCGGCGTTGGCGGGGAGCTGCGGGCCCGCGAAGAGGTTGTAGGGGAGCGCGGCGGCTCCCTGCTGGGCGGAGAGCTGCTGCTGGAGCTCCTTGTCGTCGGGCTTCCTCTCGCTGCCGGCCGAGGCGCGGCGCACCGTGAGCGTGCGGTCGCCGATCTTGACGCCGTTGAGCACGGTGCACGCGTAGTCGCTGAGGCCGGCGTCCTGGTAGACGCAGAACGCGTAGCCCTTGGAGTTGCCCGTCTCGTTGTCCTTGACGAGGTCGAGGCCGTGGAGGGGGCCCACCGACTCGAGCAGCTGCTTGACCTCGTCCTCCTTGAAGTGGTGGGGGAGGCCGCCGACGAAGATCTTGTGGGGGCAGCCGTTGACGATGCTGCGCGAGGTGAGGCCGACGGCGGCGAGGTTGAGGAGGGGGTTGGGCTGGATGGGGCCGAGGAAGGAGGCGCAGCTCGGGTCGTAGTCGGTCGGGCGCCGGATGCTCACGGCGATGCCGCCGAACACGATGCCGTCGAGCGCCATCGCGTTGGTGGCCTCCTCCACGGTGCGCATCTCCACGAACGAGAAGTTCTTGTCGTAGTTGACGTAGACGTTGACGACGGGGTCCCCGGGGAACGTGGCCCCGCCCACCATGTGCATCACCTGGTTGAAGAAGGCGGCGATGCTCTGCTCGTTGGCGCCCGGGGGCAGCCTCCCGACGTAGACGCGCTTGGCGTGCTTCACGGCCACGGGGTTCGCCAGCGCGGGGCTCGGGAACGCAAACGGGATCGGAAGCGCCGCCGGGTTCGCGCCGCCGCCGCCGCCGCCGCTGCTACTACTACTACTCACCACCGGCGCGACGGCGGCGGCGGCGACTCCGGCGGCGCCAGCCGGAGGCGGCACATCGAACCCGCTCGATCGCTTCCGCTTCGGCTCCGACCTCGCCCTTGACCTTGACCTCGACCTCGACCTCGACCTTGACCTTGACCTTGACCGTGACCTTGACCTTGACTTCGTCCCCGACCGCCTCGACCCCTCTCTCGATCCCTGCCTCCTCCTCGCGCTCCTCCGCTCCCTCGACCTCGATCCTTCCTCCTTCGCCTCCCTTGACCCCTGCCTCGACTCCCTCGACCTCGATCCCTCCTCCTTCGCCTCCCTTGACCCCTGCCTCCACTCCCTCGACCTCGATCCCTCCTCCTTCGCCTCCCTTGACCCCTGCCTCCACTCCCTCGACCTCGATCCTTCCTCCTTCGCCTCCCTTGACCCCTGCCTCCACTCCCTCGACCTCGACCTTCTCTTCGACGCCTCCCTCGACCTGGATCGCTCGCCCTCCCTCGACGCCTCCCTCGACCTCGACCGCGACGCGCCTCTGCCCGCCTCCCACGCTTCCTCGCCCACGTCCCGGGACCTGTGGCGCCCAGATCTGGGGTCCTGCGGGGACAGCCGGTGCTCTCGAAACTCGGCGCTGAGATCCGGGAGGTGATGCTCCGCCCCAGCTGCCTCGCCGTGGTGCTTCTTGCTCGACATTCTCCCCAAACCCCCGCCCCCACCCCGCACCCCCCCGCCCCGGGTCGAGCCCGCACGGTGAAGCCCCCCCTCCTCTTTCGCTCTGCAACGACAGATTTCCGAGCGCTGCCAAACCCTAAACACTCTCTTCTTGTGGGCGATTTGGTTTTGGGCGGACTTCTCTCTCTCTCTCTCTCTCTCTCTCTCTCTCTTTTGTGGGCGATTCTGGTTTTTCTCTTGTGGGCGATTTTGGGCTCTCTTTTGGGCGATCTCTTGTGGGCGATTTTGGTTGGGCTCTCTCTTGTGGGCGATTTGGGCTCTCTCTTCTAGGCGATCTCTTGTGGGCGATTCTGGTTTTTCTCTTGTGGCCGATTTGGGCTCTCTCTTTTGGGCGATCTCTTGTGGGCGATTCTGGTTTTTCTCTTGTGGGCGATTTTGGGCTCTCTCTTCTGGGCGATTTGGGCTCTCTCTTCTGGGCGATCTCTTGTGGGCAATTCTGGTTTTTCTCTGGTGGCCGATTTGGGCTCTCTCTTTTGGGCGATCTCTTGTGGGCGATTCTGGTTTTCCCTTGTGGCCGATCTCTTGTGGGCGATTTGGGCTCCCTTTTGGGCTTTTTGCTTTCTACTCCGGACGACAACTTGGGCTTCTCCTATTCCATATGGCTGGATTCCTGGTGCCCAACGGTAATAGTCGAGAATCAGATGGGTTGCAGTTGTTTTTCCGGCCTGAACGTGGCTCTCCGCAGCTCATGCACGGAGAAAAGATGATAAAAGATTAGCCCATGCAAGGACCGACCCTTCTCCAGAAGAGCTTTGTCATATGAACATAAAGAAAGGCACAACACAATATGCACAATCGATCGGCTAACCCTTGCGATTTTACAAGCTTCGGATTTCTTCTTTATTCGTTGGAAGTCCTCATCATAGGATCACATGCATCTCTCTATTCTTGTGAACTAACCATGAAACCCAACAAGATTGCTCTATGTTGCGCATGTCGAACGAAGAGTACATTTATGCACGATCATTAAGAATGGACAGAGCCAATTGGGTGTGTGTCAAGCATTCGCAAATCCCAACTTATGAGATGTGACATGGCAACAAGATCTCATGCGGCCTCAATCGTCAATCAAAAAATGAACGGACATTCTACAAGGTTTCAAATGTTTCGGATGTCCATACTAGAACCGTAATCAAGTCTTCCAACAAATTAGAGGCGCCCTGATCTTTTTGACAATCTTTCAACAAACTTCTCTTTAGAAACTTTGAGAATCATAAGAAACATCGCTGCCCAATCGCATCTTCCATCTGAAAGTATGCTTTTTCCACAAATTTGGGGGTCATAGGTTTGTTGTGGAGAAGCATGAACGAATCAGGTTTAATCATTTAAGTCATGTCTGCATTGAGGGCAAATTTTGAGCCTTAGTCACGCAGATTGGGATGGATTTCAAGCTTTGACTCGTGTCCGCTGAATTTCTTCCAAAGTTCTACATGTAACGAAGAGTATCAAACAAAGAAGCCTAAGAATGTAAGGCATGAGGGAAAGAGAGACCTGATCATTCGAGACGAACAGAGAGGATAAGGTACCCCACACGTAGCCAATCGCTAACCAAAGAAAAAAAAAAGGCCACACAAATTGGAAAAACTGCTGCCTGATCGTTATACAGAAAAGAGGAAAAGAAAAAGTGGCATTCTGGTAAATGCCCAAAGGTCCCTATAGAACAAAACAATCCCTTGATGAGAATAGGAATCAAAACGAGAAACGAACGAAATTAGGCTTGTGATTCGAAGTGCCTTTTTTTTCCAGCTTTTTTGTTGTTTTTTGGTTACATACAATATGAACAATGAGAATGCCGAAACTCACAATGCTGCATCAAAAAGAAAGAAAACAGAGGTGGTGGGTTATCACCTTCCCGGATAACAACAGCGATAATAATAAAAACCTATTATTGCTACTGTCATGCTCTTGGATCGTTCAATCTTTCAGCTCACTCCGGCGGTGGTATCACGAGCTTTTCTCCAGCATATATCTTGTCGCCACTCAAGCCATTGGCAGCTTTCAAGGTTTCAAGAGAAATCTGCCAAGTAGTTTTATTGAAATTCTAGATCAGAAGACATGATTTGCAATGAGTCTGGATCAAAGAAACGTGATTTCATCCTTTTCATTTTTGAATAACAACTGATAGAAAATCTCGACAATGAAAACATGATGTACAATACAAGTTCTTAGCTTAATGCTTTTCAACTTGAATCTGATACAAATCTACACATACTGAGTAAATACAAGTTCTTTCTGTAACACCAGCAACGGATCTGATGCGTTAGGTTCTCTAGTTCAGGTTTATTGGAGGACATGCATAAATGAGAATGCTAATGAAACTCACCCCATACTTCCCCGAAATCGCCCACAAGGTATCTCCATTCTTGATTTCATAATTGTGAATGGTTCTGTCACTGGTCCCCTTCACCTTTGGTCCTGGGTTCAATCCCTCTTTAGGCTTAAACGCATCAAAGAATTTATTCTTACCATCCCCAAGCCCATCAAAGAGTGAAAGGAACCATGGCTTCTTCTTCTCCTCAGCTGCTTTCCCGGCATCCTAGAAAACAGAAACAAAGTAAAGAAAAATGAAACAGAATTCAACAACGTTTCTGGTTTGCCCAGCAAAAAGATTATAATGGGAGTCTTTTTTCCTTTCCATATAAAAATGCATCTATATGCATGAAAGTCGCAAGCATGTTTTCATAACAGAAAATTAATAAGCCGTTTTTTCCCGTTTTAATTGGCATCACTAAAGGACCGGTAGTGCCGTGTTAGCATTTCTATGCTTTCACCCATATATATACGTTAAGAAGAACAACCATCGCACCGTCCTCTTTCACTGCACGATGAATTCAAACGACACGGACTTTGAGATCGATGACTGGATGAGTTAACATGACAGTGAAACAAGCATCGAATGAGGATGTGCATGGGAAAAAATCCATGAACAAAGTATTGATATATATTATGGTTCTCGCATGTCAAATGGAAAAAACTCGATTTTGCCACACGAATTAACATCGAATTGTCGATGAGTGAATTAACACCATAAAATATGTGCAATGACATACAAAGCTTGAGTCGCATCGCACACCAGCTTCTCTTTTCCAACACGAAGCAATGTACTTGCTCTGTCCACATGCATTAATAGCATCAACATGTCGATGCGTTAATTGCCACCAGAATGGGATGTGCTATTGGATGCAAAGCCTGAATAATCACGAAGCACCCCAACCTCTCCTTTCCAACAGATACAAAGCACTTGAATCTTTCAACATGAATCCACATCAATATGCCGATGAGTGATCAACTTCATCAAACATGTGCTGTTGCATATAATAGCTTGAAACATGGGCTTGGATCTACATAAAAGAGAGCGTCGAATGCATGCATGCATGAAAGCATGGATCCATGCAATGTTCATACGCAAGATGAATGTGTGTATGCATTGAATCCAATCCGTTCTTACCAGGGAAAACAGAAAAGAGGGAGGGAGAAAGGGAAGAGGATTGACCTCGGGTTTCGCATAAGTGACGACTTCTTGCTCCACATAAACCACATTCACATCGGCCTCAGATCCCTGTGTCTTGATGATCTTCTCTATCCTTTCTTTGACGATCTGATCGTTGTAGTAATCCTGTCCACCTGCACGAGGGCTAGCTGGGAAGATGTCGAAGACTTCCTCTGCTGCAGTGCCATCCTCATTTGTTGTTGAGGTTGTTATCACCGAGACCCCTCCTTCTGCTGCCTTCCTCTTACCCTTGAAGGAGCTAAAGATGCTCCACAGAACCCCAGCTGTGACGGCAGCTCCGGCGGCCTTAAGCACGGCTTCCTTCTTCGCATCCTCATCAGGAGGAGCCATGGGAGGATCGATCCTATCTTGCTCTCGGCCCTGTGCGTGCTTGCGTGCGTATGCCTGTGTGTGTCTTTTAACCTTGTGTTTTCTGCACTGATTGGTGCTGAATCAAAAGGAAACCATAGCCATGGCAGCTGTGCTCCTCCCCTTTATACGTATAGATGTCTGAGGAAGAAGATATGGGTACTGTGCCAGCAGTTTGTGGAGGATGTATGGCTAGCAAGAGAAGCAAGGCTCCACATCCATGGGAGCTTTTTTTGTTTCTCCTGTGCAAAATCGCCCACCAGGAAGAAAGCTTTTTCACCTCTGCAGGAAAAACAAATCGCCCACCAAGGGAAGGGAAGGAAGGAAGGAAGGAAGCTTTTTCACCTCTGCAAGAAAAACAAATCGCCCACCAAGGGAAGGAAGGAAGGAAGGAAGCTTTTTCACCTCTGCAGAAAAACAAATCGCCCACATCCCCAATGAAGAGCAAATTTGCTCCTCTGCAATCAAAATTGCCCACATCTTTTGTGCTCCTCTTGCAATGAGAAAAGGAAGAAAAAAACCGCCCACGAGGCTCGAAGAATGGAAACCAAGAGTCTTGAGATCAACCAGCTCCAAGGCCAGAAGACCCGATTCGATCAAGCACATGAAGCGAGGAATAGAATCGACGATGCAATCGTACTTGGGAAGTAATGGACATACTGACTGACGAATGCCATCCGTTACAGCATTGAATTTAGATCCATCGCTTGCAGACTCCGCACAGTACCCCCCAGGGTATGAGCGATCGAATAGTTAAGTCTGTGCATGCGTTTCGCGATGATTGCGGTCGAGCTGCTTGCTGGCTGATCGATCGAGCGGATAGTGTGTGGACGATAATTATGGAGCCGGATGGAAAGCGTTGGTGCTTTCTGTGGGGTGGGTTGGATCGAGTCTTTCCTCCGAAGACGATCAAACGATGGGCCGATCGTAATCGTTGTTTGCGACTGCTACCACGACGTACTCGGATGATGAGCAGGAGCAGGAGCAGGAGCAGGAGCAGCGGTTTCTTCTTCTTCGTCTTCTTTATTTATAGCGCCCCAAATTTATCACGTACTAGTCAGTACGTGTATACATACATACATACATATGCTCTCAGGCCGAGGTTGGTGGGTCGGCAGGTTTAGGACGACAGATAGATATCGATCGATGCAGGTACTGATTCCTGAGGCGATGGACGAGTACGTGGGTGTAGCTTGTCATTGTCATACTAGTAGCACTAGCGATAGCAGCGGCAATTATTGTGTATAGAAGCGGCAGGGAGCTAGGAGGAGAGGAGCAGGGGCAGATATTGTGTATAGAAGCGGCAGGGAGCGAGGAGGAGAGGAGCAAGGCAGTAGGTGGGTTTCAGGGTTTAGGGCTAAGGGTTTGGGGGGTACAGGGTTAAGAAGGATCGAGGTGGTGGGTGGGTTTCATCGACAGAATCGATCCGTCGACGACGAATCGAGCCATCGACGGAATCGGAATCGATCGGCCGATGGGATTGATAATCAATCGTGATACTCGCCGTCGCCGTCGCCGTCGTCGTCGTCGTCTGCCCACGGCGCGGCCGCGGAACGAGCGGCGTCGTCGTCGTCCGGGGGCACGAACGCAGCGGCGCGC
>JBBBWG010020490.1:0-13266 GCA_037176905.1 Azolla pinnata
ATATACATATATATATATATATATATATATATGATATATCTAATATATACTGTGTGCGTTACCGTAGAACGCTTATCACCAGTATTCGGTCGACGTGCCCTACTACACGGACTTAATGCTTTGTTCACCCCAATCGTACTTCGACATTACAGATAATAATTCATCAAGTTGAAGAGGAAGAAGACGAACAATTTATCGGCGCAATGTCTAACGAGCACACGATCGGCTAATTATTCGACCGGGCTCGATCCGATCGATCCAAGCTTCGCTCGTATAATTTCCGAAACTGGCTACCTAGCAAGTGCAACTTGCATGAGCTGCAGCAAAGCTACGAATACTTACTTAGCCGACCATTCATGTATTGCATATAATATTGCTAATTCTATCATAGTTATATGCTATATTGATGATCAGGATCCGGAAAATCAGTGCTGAGATATATATTGTGTTGCATACTGAGTATATTCACTGACAGATCTGATCATGATCACGCGGATCATTATCAATATTCAGGGATTCTCTGATCGAGTGACAGAATATGAATAGTATTATTGAATATTCTCCTCCGGTTACTAATCCTGTACTTTTAAACATTTGCGTCGCGATTAGGAAATATATATAACCTTTGGCCGCGGCAAGCAGCAGCAATATCTTGATCTGCATCTCTCCATAAATTCCATGATACTAATATTATTCTCCATCCATGCCAGTTGCTGCTACTCTTTGATTCCATCAATAATGCTTCTTTGGATTTTTCCTCAAATCATGAATCAAAGTGATCTGAATATTTAGCATACAATAAAATTCTCTAAATCTAGCCGCCCGAGGATAAACATGATGATTCGATTAATAGAGCGAATGTCGCCATTTCGATGGACAATATTTTACCGATCCATCGCATTCTATATTTTCGCCATGTGAATCGGCCCAGTTAATTAGCTGCTGTCTTTCGATTTCTTTTGATTACATAATTCATCCTTTCTGCATTCAGAGCGAAAAGTACGAGTTTGCACAAATATGGATCAGCTGATCATCCAGACTAGAATCAGCTAGTGATGGTAGACTTAGAAGATCAAGAGGTTAATTATTAATTTCGTGCCTTGTTTGAGGATCAATACTACTTATAATATTGTTGTCATGCTGCAACACTCTTGGACTTCGACTTTGATTGGGATTGAGGAGGCTCTCCTCATGGCCATCATAAAAAATGTCATCGAGTAGACCTAATTTAGGAATCAAGCTGTTCCGTGCACGTGAATTGGAAAGAAACCAGCTGCTAGCTAGAAAAAGCTGCATATCCAATTAGGATGTGAAGTGTATTATGAACTCACGCCCAACACAGTACTGATCACAGATAAGTGTGTTCCTCAAATACAAACTTGACGAAAGCTTCAGATGAAGATTTTGGGACCTGAGACATGTGAAGATAGTAAGTTAGAGAACTGCCTCCATAGACTTCGGATATGGAGCGTCACCCTCCATGCATTACGATCCACATCTCTATCCATGCATGACGATCTACATCTCTATCCATGCATGACGATCCACATCTCCTCTATGCATGACCCTTGCCACCTCCATCCACTCATGTATAAATAGGCCCCAAGGCCACGATGTAACAAGAGTTATAAAGATAAAAATTGACGTTCCCTTTTCTCTCTCCTCTCTCTCTCTCTCTTCTCTCTCTATCTCTCTTCTCTCCTTTCTCACATGGTATCAGAGCGATAGGCTAGCCTCCCTCCTCAGTTCCTCGCTCTCCTCCTGCCGGTCGGCGTCTCTGCCATTAGTTGATCCGGACAACTATGGCACAGCCTACAACTGGCGCACACACCTCGCCGCTCAGCCCAATGACCACGGCACTCGGCTCCTCGAGGACGGCACCCGACTCCTCGACGACGGCACCTGGCTCCTCGATGACGACACCCGGCTCGACAACCGCCACGCAAGGCAATACCCAGCTCGTCCCGACCGCCATGAGAAGCTAAAAGCTCGATAAACTCACCGGTTCGAATTACCTTACGTGGGCGACGCGGATGACATTGGTGTTGAAGCGAGCGGACCTTTGGGACATCATAAGCGGCGCATCACAACCCTCGGCGACCAAAAACGCCGAATGGATGGCAAAAGATCTTCAAGCGCAAGCAGAACTCATCTTCCACCTTGGAGACCCGCAAGTCCAAATGGTCCAATGGTGCAACACGTCGGCCGAAATCTGGACACTATTACGATCCAACTACCACCATGAAGACCTCATCACCCAAGTCGCCTCGCTTAAACGACTCCTTGTTACTTCCCTTACCGAAAACCAAGAAACCTCGAAGTTTCTTAATGACTGGCATATGCTCTTAGGAAACGCCCTTCTTTCGGGACTCCAATTGGATTCGAACCTCCAAGCAATGCTCCTCCTAGTAGCATTACTTGCTTCGTGGCGACCGTTCATCACCACACAAGCGTCGGTGACCAGCCTCACGATCGAAACGCTAATGGTGTGCAACAAGAAGAAATCATGCGCAATGGTGTGCATAGCACGAGTGGAGTTGCTCCAACACCTTCGACCCAATTCGCGGCGCGACGACAACCTAACTTTCGAAGGGGACAACCATTCCGAAAGAATCACAATGTCCCGCCCCAACACTACTCTGACAAAGATGTGTTCGTATTGTGGTCGAAATGGACAACAACAATAACATGGCCGGCGTCAGAGAGCCCATCTCCAACAACTCAATGTCCCTGAGCTTGGACAATGTGGTATGGAAAATCTACAATTATTTGCAACATCACTAAACAATAGCGTTTGTGTCCCATTCAACAGAGACACAACTGAGTGGCTACTCGACACCGGCGCCACCCATCATATGACACCAGAAAAGAGATGGCTCTGGGACTACAAGCAAATCCCAAGAGGCATGCGTGTGTACCTCGGCAACTACCAATTCCTCACGGCCATCGGTATCGGAAACTTGCACGTGACCCTACCAAGTGGAGTGGGCGTCACCATTTCTAACATATACCATATTCCGGGACTCGGTCGGAATATCATCTCGGTGACAACGACTACATCGACGGGATCATCTATCGAATTCTTCCATGAATCCTGTAGAGTTTGAAATTATCAAACTACCCCAATAGGCCTGTTGTATCCGATAACTCTATCGATGTCCAACCCTCATCATGTAATTGGCGTATCATCCTCTCATAGCCTCAATCTGACCAAAGCCGTCTCCACCCTCATGTGACATTATAGGTTCGGTCACATCAATAGCGCCACACTAAACCAAATGGTAAAAAACAAGTTGTGTGCAGGTTTACCTTTGTATTTGAACCCAATCGAATTGTGTGAAGGATTTATCTTAAGGAAATCTAGTCATAAAAGTCACCCTAGATCCCAATCTAAATCCACCCAGTTAAACCAACTAGTCCACAACGATCTGTGTGGTCCCATGGAAACAAGCTCGCTGACGGGCTCCCACTATTTCCTAACCTTATCGAAAATTTTAGTAGGTATACGACCATCTGCTTCTTGAAGAAAAAGTTTGAAGTATTCACATGCTTCAAGGAATATTGTAACCTCGTCATCCGACAACACGATTTTCCTGTCCAGGCACTTCGCTCCAACAATGGTTGTGAATATGGCTCGAGTGAGTTCTAGACCTATTGTAAAGACAAGGGCATCCAACAACAATTCACCGTACCATACACACCTCAACAAGACGGAGTGTCCGAACGAAAGAACCGCACCCTCGTCGAAGCTGCTAGAGCAATGCTCCTCACAGCTGGACTACCCAAGAGCTATTGGGAAGAAGCGGTGGCGATAGCTTGCTACATCCAAAACTGAATACCGCACGTTATCGACCCCAATGCCACCCCTTACTTCCATTGGTTTGGTAAGGCCCCTAACGTCCAACAGTTTCGAATATTTGGTTGTGTGGCATACCTAGTGAAAGCCTTGGAACCGCGAAAGAATTGGGACCCAACATGCAGTAGAATGATCTTCGTCGGATATGCGATCGATTTGACGTCAAGGCGTATCGACTAGTATCTTACCGAACACTTTCACACCTAGTATCCAAACACCCAAGTTCAATGGGAAGAGCCATCACAATTCACTCCCATCTTACCGAACACTTTCACACCTAGTATCCAAACACCGATCCCAACACCACCTAGTGCACCTCCATGGTCTCCTAGCACCAAACTATATCTCATCTATTTCCCGAGTCTCCCAATCCACAACCCACCTATACATCTAACCACCCTAAGAGCTCGTAAAAGTCCCCCAACTACACCCCGAAACTCCCATCGATCTCTACCTCCCACCATACCGGTAGAGTCCGTTCATCAACCATCCCTATTAGGGCCGATCCCCAAAACCCGTCCACCCAAAGCTCCTAAAATTCGATCCCTAAAAGAGATCTATGAGAAAACCAACATCCTAACATCTAGTTTACTCCTAAACTCTAACCCAAAACCACTAGATCCCACTTCTTTTTCCTTAGATAATACCCTCTATCATATAAGCCAAGGTTCCGATGATGACCTCCATTTATACAACCATGACTCATTTGACACTCTATTAATACAAGAAGCTCTCTTAGGACCGGAAGCTGCTTCATGGCGTGAAGCCATGGACTTAGAGTATCAATCCCTAATGGAGAATGGTGTCGTGAAGATTTTCGTCCATAGGAGGAAAACCGGGTAAAACGAGCGAAAGTGGAATGTGCAACGTTTTACATGCATATGACACTTTTATAAATAATAAAGAATATTTAGTCTCTCCTCTTGTAACGGCCTTCCCTCGTGTTATAAAAGGAGAGGAAGGGCACCATTGTGAGGGGTTGCCTATTTTGAGTGTGAAAGGCATACCACTTAGTTCTAGGGTTTCATCTTTATCTTTATCTTCTTCTTAGTCGGTTGGGGTTTTCTTGAAGGGTTTTGGTGCGGCCTAGGTGGCCACCATTGTGGTATCATCCATTTGGTTGTACTACAACTTGTTGTGTATCTTGCCTCCTTCTACTCTATGTTAGTGCCCTATTCTTTCCCCTCTCTTCTCTTGAGCTAAGCTTCCATCACTCCTCTACTCTCTAGTCCAAGACCCCCCGTGGTCCCGCCCCTTCTACACGCACGCGCGGAACAACGCGACAACGGAACATGGGGACTCGTATCACCACCGTCAAATCGGAAGCTAGTATCTTGCAAGTGGCTACTCCGAAAGAAGTTTAACATCGACGGTTCGATCTCGCACTACAAAGCTCGATTGGTGGCACGTGGCTTCTCACAAGTGCCCAACATAGACTACAATGAGACGTTTTCTCCTGTAGTCTGGATCACCTCCTTCCGGGCGCTACTGTCATGATCATAGACATGCAATGCTCGAACCCTCGACTTTAACATTTGTGTTATATCATCTTATCCATCGAACCATTTAGCTTATTTAATAATTATTTGTAACTATATACAAAAGGCACGATTGAGCATTCCGGAGAATTCATGCAGCTGTGACACGTGGCACTGCGTGGTGTTGCATGCAGCCTCCCTGCTCCTGCATGTGGCCTCCCCTACCCCCAAGCCCATCCTATAAATTCAGGGCCATCACTCCTCTCAACTCATTCCGGTTCAACACCAGTCCCTAGTCCTCTGGCTTACATTATTATCCAACTCCTTACGATTTCTTCTTCATCTTCTTCCAGTCTCGGAGAAGCTGTAATATTCTTTCTTTATAATATATCTCAACATTCTATTCCTACAATTTTTATTCTTTTCTTGTCCCGGTGCTAACAGTTACTCGCCACTGCTGCTCAATTTCGTCTCATTGTTCATCAAATGGACGTTCCAACCGCATTTCTTCATGGCGAGCTTCATGAAGATATCTACATGGAGCAACCACCAGCCTACATCTCTAAAGATCATCCCCATTATGTTTGCAAGCTGGTAAAATCGTTATATGGCCTCAAACAATCCCCTCCGACAGTGGTACGAATACTTCACCACTTGTATGTATAACCTTGGCTATATACCCGCTTCCAGTCCGACCCAAATGTATATAGTCGGAACGCCCCTAATATAATCCTCATACTAGCCATCTATGTGGACGACATCCTCATCCTATCCAACTCCAATGATTTACTAGCCAAAACCAAGAGTGAACTCCATGCATCTTTTTCGATGCAAGATATGGGAGCACTCCACTATTGCCTTGGCATCCAAGTCTTCCAAGACCCATCCCATGGCCTCATCCGCATCAACCAAAAATCGTATGTCAAATCCCTAACATGTGCACATGTAAAGGGGTATCAACAGCCCTACCACTCTCCCTCAAAGCCAAAACCCTAACCTCATCATCAACAATGATCCCAACCTCCGACATGGTAGCATTTCCCTATGCCAACATCCTTGGAGGAATCCGGTACCTTGTGACATGCACAAGGCCGGACATATGCTTTGTAGCTAACTTCCTATCTCGTTATATGCAGGTACCAAGTCCTATCCACACCCAACACTTGAAGCGCCTCCTCAGGTACTTTCAAGAAACCAAAGACTATTCGGCAAGTCAACCTCTTCCAAAACCATATTTAACTTGCTACTTAGATGCCGATTGGGGGGGTGATAAAGAGACATTACAATCGACATCTGGCTACGTGTACCTTCTCTCAAGTGGAGCCATTTCATGGCAAAGTAAAAAGCAGGAGCGGGTCCCACTCTCATCAATTGAAGCTGAATACATGGATGACTTTGGTGTTAAAGGAATGAATCTAGCTAAAACATTTCTTGAAAGAGACAATGTTGTTCCCAGATCATCCACTTCTCCTTCAATGTGACAATATGTCAGCCATAATACTTGCGAAGAACCTCAAACACTCTGAGTTGACCAAGCATATAGCCATGAAGCTTTAGTTCACTAGAGAACTACTACAAGAAGGCAATATTGAGATAGCACATGTGCGCACTAAAGAACAATGGACAGACTTTCTCACAAAGTCTACTAAAAAATCTAAACACTACGAAAGTTTTAATCATATAGGACTAAAACCAATTATCTAACTTAGGGGGGTGTGCGAAGATAGTAAGTTAGAGAACCGCCTCCATAGACTCCGGATATGGAGCGTCACCCTCCATGCGTGACGATCCACATCTCTATCCATGCATGACGATCCACATCTTCTCCATGTATGACGATCCACATCTCCTCCATGCATGACCCTTGCCACCTCCATCCACTCATGTATAAATAGGCCCTAAGGTTACTACAATGATGTCACTAGATTAGGAGAACAAACTAGAATAATATAATAATAGAAATTAATGAGGGAGTTAGGTGTTTAGATGTTTGAGATTTACTTTGAATAAGAGAAGTTAGAGAGATCAAGGTTTAAGAGAAAATAGGATTAGAAAAGATTGAGATTAGCAAAGAGATTAGGGTTTAGAAGAAAAATAGAAATTAGAAGAGATTAGGGTTAGAAGAGAGATAGAAATTAAAAGAGATTAGAGTTAAACGATGGGGTATTAAGGTTTTGAAAATAAAAGTTTTGATAATGTATATTAGGGCTTATTCTCCACCTCTCCGCTCCTTCCTTCACTCCTGGAGTGGGTCGCCACTAAAAAAGTAGGGGAAAAAAATAACTTGAATAGATAAAAAAGAGTAAAAGGTGAGAAAAAAAACAAAGTGAAAAAAAAAGTTGAGGAAAGTCGAGCTTTATACCTATGCTTTTGAATGTATATATCTTATCCATTAAATCACTTTCTTGTTTACTCATTTTATTTTCTTTTTACTAGTGTTATTGTCTACTAGATTATTTTTTCTTTGATATAACCCTTATACTTCAAGACACCGTTAATAGTGACGTTTAATCAACTAGTTTCTTTTTATGGGACTTAGATCCACCTCAAGGACTATCATGTGGTGATCCCTCAAAATCAAGTCCATGAGATCAAGAACTTGGAGAAATACATATTTGTCCTAATATGCGGATTTTTTGCCAATGTAACATGGAAAAATCGACTCGACGTTCCATCAATAATTTAGATGGCGATTTCAACTTGCTTGGTAGATTAGAGCTTTCAAGGTTACAATCGCCTAGAAGACATGCTGCTATTATCATTCTCTAAGACATTAGCTTTGGACTACTTTTGAATAAATATGACTTGTAGTTTTTTATTTTCCCCCATAAGAATTGACAACTCAATTTTGACTATACTAAAGCTTACTCGGTACACAAAACTCGATAAGGCATTAGTCATTTCATTATCTTTATCTACACAGTATTCAATTTGTACACGAAGTTCTCGCGTGAGTTGAGTCCATTTATTTTAGAGTGGCAAGATCCATGAATGAAGACTTTGACTAGGCTATGTACAAGTATTGACGCCTCGTCTTGCATCCGTTTGATATACATCTGAGCCATTGTCCCGTGGCGGAGAAAGCTTCTCGCTGACTAAAGGTATCGATCAATTTTATTAAATTAGTATATATTGTAGTTGTATAGGTTACAGTTTTCATTACTAATTCAAAATGATTTTGCGCACGAGAAGATTATGACTTTCTAATTGCAGGATGCTGAAGGGTCGACATGATAGTGTGCATGCCAAGCTTTAGATCTAGTCATTAATCGTGTGTAGAATGGACTCGGTAGAACTTTGACTCCGGCCTCATTCTATCCACACGATGTAAAAGGGCCCCGGCTTTGGGCGATTACAGAAATGAGCAGAATTACAAGAGGGCAGCAGGGGTTGTGAGTGTGGGGAAAATCAATACTATGGATTCAGCAGTAGGCGAGATCCAGGTGCGAATGGTGAAGGAGGAGATGATTCGCCCAACATCAAGGTGGGCCATGAGAAACAAGAAGCGCTGGGGAGGAGGAGAAGGAGAAGGAAGTGCAGGAGAAGAGGGCACCATGTTTCTGACGGCGATCGACGTGATGTTGAAGAGGATGCCGCACAACCGGCGCGTCGTCTTCTACGATCCGCCGTCGCCGCCGAAGAGGCACGAGGAGGTCGTGTTCACACTGAAGCGGTCGTTGGGCGAGGTGCTGGACGCATTCTACCCGTTGGCCGGACGGATCGTGGAGCCGGAGGCGGAGGGCCGCCTGCATCTCGCGTGCAACGACGAGGGCGCCGCGTTCCTCGAGGCCGTCGTAGTCGGCGGCGGCGGCGGCATCACGCTCGCCGACCTCCGCGATGCCGGCGCCTTCTCCTACCGCCAACCTCCCTTCTTCGACCACCTCATCCCCAGAGTCCACCCTTCCGACTACGCCTCCGCTCCTCCGCTCATCGTCCAGGTGCGTTATGCGGAATGCCTACACTTGTGCCCGACGACAACTACGATGCAAAGAAAGGAAGACATACTAACAGCCTTCTTGTAACTCCGAAATTAGAGAGACGACGAGGAGGCACGAATTTTTAAGGCACGCGATTCTCGTACAGGTGTCGAGGTTTGCGTGCGGCGGCATTGCGCTCGGGGTCGCGCACAGCCACGTGGTGTGCGACGGGAGCTCGCTGTGGCACTTGATGGTGTCGTGGGCGGAGTGCGCGCGCGGGGAGCCGATTTCGCTGCCTCCGCTGCACGCGCGCACGCTGCTCAGGGTCGACGCGCCGTCGCCCGACAGGGCGCGGCTGATGCTGGACGACGACGGCGACGACGATTCTCACGAGACGGACAATACTGGGACAGCGATTGCTGCCACTGTCGGCGATGATGTTGCGCCCAAGGTTACCACGTTCCGATTCACGGCGGCCGCGGTGGGGGCATTGAAAGGCAAGGGAACGCTGCTGGCGGAGGGCCGGATCAACGCCGAGTACACATCGTATGAGATGATGTGTGCACACATCTGGAAGCACGTGACGAGGGCCAGGGGACCGCACACGCGGCGCGATAAGAAGCTCGGCTTCATATCGATAGTGAACATGAGAGACCGTGTGAAGCCGGCTCTAGGGAGCGCCTACTTTGGCAACGCCGTCATGTGGACCAACACCGTGGCGAGAACAGGCGAGCTGGAGGACGAGAGCGTGGCCGACACGGCACGCCGCGTGCACGATTCCATCCACCTGCGAGCCGACCATGATGCATTCTGGGGCTTCCTTCATTGGGTCGAGCTTCACGGCCGCGACGACGTGTTCCGCGCATGCATGCTCCATCCCGCCCGCGTCCGAGCCTCCAGCTCCCACCGCTTCCCTGTTTACAAGGTCGACTTCGGGTGGGGCAAACCCTATGTCGTGCGCTGCCCAGGTGCGGAAGATGCTGGTAAGATCATCTTCTTCCCCGGAAGCACAACGCCTGGCGACATCGATGCCGTCTTAGCCCTCCCACCACACGTCATGCAGCAGCTAGAAAATGACAATGCCTTTACTCATCCTTGAAACAGTCCTAATGAACCACGATACATGGGTTTTGCATCAGAATTGTTTTGAGGTTAAGGACCTGTATTGTTGCAATCTTACCCATTGATTGAGGGGGATTTAAGGGGTTGTAACTATAAGATCTAATAACTTGGGATGCCCTAGATGGGTCTCCCATTTTCCTCATTCTTTACGTGAATAATATGTTCATCCCGAAAGTGGGAAGCTTACAAGGGTGCGTGGATTACAAGAAGCTGAATGCAGCGACAATCATGTCTGAATTAACATGATATCGTAATGACCTTGATGAGTAGGCCTTCTTCGACTTCACCCAAGGGCAGCGTGATGATTATTGGGCAACGGCAAGAAGAGAGGAAATGTTCTCATGTTTCTTTCCTCCACTTGATTTTCACAGGTCTGAAAACATCCGAGCCTAAGATGTTGTTGCAACGTGGCATGGAAGAACCATATGCACAAGAGCATCGCATCTTGTTTGGTTCAAAACCCTAAACCAATTGGGTTTGGAAGGCAAGGAGTAGAGGGGCATTTGGGTAATCAAGTCCTAAACCAACTTGGTTTGGAAGGCAAGCATTAGAGGGGCATTTGGCTAATTATGTCCTAAACCACCTGGTTTCGGAAGGCAGGGATTAGAGGGTAATTAAGTTAAGCCTTGGGGTCGAATTTTCTTCTTCTTCTTCCTTGTCTTGTTCTTGTTCTTGTTCTTGCTCTTGTTCTTCGTCTTCGTCTTTGTCTTCGTGGCCATGAACTCTTTGACGTCTTCGCCATTCTCTTTCTCTTCTCTCTCTTTCTCATCGTCTTCGCCAAATGAAGCATAAGCTAGAAGGTGGATGTAAAACATCTTATGCTTAAAAGGACCGTTTTTTGGCTAACTCTTACTAGATTCCCCATTTGTTATTTTATTGAGTGCTAAATCATTGTAAATTACAACTTCAAGGGAAGGAAAGGATGTGGTTTAGTTAGTGAGTCAGATGAAAGAAAAGCACTTTGCTTAGATATGAATGGGGAAAAAAGCTGTTGTATTGAGCATCTTGAAACTTTTTATCACGCTTACCAAATTGTGGTGATGGTATCTATTGCAAAAGCAGTAATCAAAAGTTTATTTGAATCAAATTTATGTTTAAAAATAACACCAATTTCTTGCATAAGAGAGATTAACATCAAAACTTTGATAAAAGCTAAGGTCCACATCTTATTATTGCGTGTAATATCTTGAATATTGTCATATAGACAGGTTTCGAACCTATAACTTTGTCTAAAGAACCAATTATTCTAATCGATTGATAAAAAATAAACTCATGATATAAATGATCCAACATATATATGTTTAATATCTCTTTCTGATGTTCAAGCAAGTTCTGGAACTTACTAAAAGCCTCTGCATGCATTTCCCCGTTACATGAAGGACCCTCTTCTTGCATGGAGGAGTCCCGGAATTGTATAAATACAGGGGTTCACGTTGATCTCTATCAAGGTGAACAACACTAGTTACGGAATTAATTCTCAGCTTCGTTTATGTTCTTCCCAGTTATCTCAACTGCTCTGGCCTAGCTCTGCTTACTCTTTTGTATTTGTCCGTGACAGTTTGTTTACCCTCCCATTTCGCAAGCCTCGCATGTCGGAATCTACTGAGAGATTCAATCAACTTATTGAAGCCATGGATCAACTTCAACTTTAGAATAATAACATTCGGGATTCACTACGAAAGCTTCAAGGTGGAATGTTGATTGAACTTGAGGAATAAAAAACGAACTCTCATCAAGTATTAACAAATATTCTCCCTGTACCGTCTAGTCCCTCATCAACCCTTTCTCCGACTCTTCTCCATTCCACTACAACCTTGAAGCCAAAGGTTAGTTTACCAGACAAGTTCGACGACATGAGAGCACACTTCTGAGGGTTCATAGATCAGGTCAGGCTTATTGTCCAACTAAAGTCCCAACGATATTCGGATGACTTTTATCAACTTGGTCTCATTTGAACCCTTCTCTTAGGAGCTGCACAAGGCTGGTTCGTACCATTGGTCGAAACATCATCACCACTTTTTGGCAGAGTTCGAAGCAACATTTGGGGATGTAGATCGACGCTGAAAAACCATAACCAAACTCTATTGATTACATCAAGATATGTGTCCGGTGTCCATCTATGTCTCCGATTTTCGACAATTAGCATGTGATGTTCAGGGGCATCACGATACGCTTTGTGACCATTTTCGTTAGGGCCTTCGAAGTGATTTTAAAAATCTACTACTCAACTTCCCGAAGCTTACTTCCTTGTCGCAAGCCATCACGTAAGCAGTCAGTCGTGACAACTAGTTTTTTGCGCTTCTTCAGGAGGAACGAGCGACATCAAGGTTGCAACCCAGTTTGAGAACCCCTTTGACATCATCATCCAATGAACTTGTGCCAATGGAAATTGACCAAGCTTGAGCGCCACTCATCGAGGCTGAACAAAGGTTTTGATGAACCAACGGGCTGTGTCTATATTGTGGTGATTCCATGCATCTAATTTGTTTCTGCCCAGTAAAAAATGGCCGACAACAATTCTCTACAACTAGACGGCCCCAACAATCAGAAAACGAAGGTGTTCAACTACAGTAGGAGCCATGTGGTTGTACAACCCGAATTCATGTTGCTCCCAAGGTTCTACTACATCTACTGATAATTTCAAGTCTTATTCAATTGAGTCTTTAGCTCTTCTCGATTTTGAGGCAACCACATGTTTTATCGATGAAAAGCTCGTTCATAAACACAAATTTCCGGTCGTCCGATTTTCCAAGACAATTCTAGTGGAAGCTATCAATGGGCGAATGCTTTCCTCTGATACAATTATAGAAACCACGGTGTCGAATACGGACATCTAATGGCCGTGTTCACACTGTCCATAAGTGGACGGGCCATATTTGTAATATGCCGGAAT
>JBBBWG010020501.1:0-13262 GCA_037176905.1 Azolla pinnata
GCCGGCCGCCGCGCCTACGCGCGCTCGGCCGGCCGTGCGTACGCGTTGTCCGCGGAGAGCACTTATTCGAGGCAGAGGGCAGCCAGCCGCAGTTGCAGTACTGGCAATGCCAGAAGAAGCAGTAGCAAGAGTAGCAGCAGTAGCAAGAGTAGCAGTAGTAGCAAGAGTAGCGGTAGTAGTAGTAGCAGTAGTAGTGGTAGTGCGAGTGTGCTCGCCTCTCGGACAAGACGAGCGGCGGCGGCGGCGCCAGCTCGATCCGAATGCCCCGCCGCCGCCGCCGCCGCCTCGTCACTCGCTCCGCCGCCTCCGCCAGCTGCCTACTGTACTCCTTCCATGACCTCCATGCTCCATCTCTCCCGCTCTTTTCGCTCCTCCGCCGCTCACGCACCGCGAGCGCGCTAAGCCTTCGCCAAAGCTCATAGCCAGCCAAACGGGTTCCTTCTTTTTTTTTCCTTCTCCCCGCTCCGAAATCGCTCCTCGATTTTTCCGCTGCCAAAGTCGTGTACCGATCTGCTTGCTAGATTGTTGTGCCTTGTTTTTCGATCGGGCAATCGGGCGGATGGATTCGATCGTGTCCACAGCGAACGTGCCCAGCTTTAGCCCGGACTTCTCGATCTTTGATAACTAAATGATACGATATTCTCATCGAAAGAATCGACGTCGAAGAAAACAAAAAGACCGGAACCCGAACAAAATCAACGATCGATAAAGAAGAAGGCGATCGAGCTTTATTCTGAATGAGGAGGAGGCGCTCATGATCAGAAGAGCATGTTGGCCGGAGAGACGACCGACGTCAAAGCAGAACCGCCGACCGAGTCTTGTCGTGATGCCCTGGAAATGCAGATCGTATCTCTGCATTATTGAGCTACTCTGTGCAAACTGCGGCAGACATTGTGTATCGCTCCATGTTTAGACACTTTCGGATGGAAGTGAATCTAGTTGTTTGTTAGAACTGTCATGGAAAATACGAGACCTTCGTCTCGACAATGTAGCGCACAAGACCTTGGCCCCCACAGCAGAAGGTCAATTGTGCAATTATAATTAGGTTTCAATGCATCTTAAATTGTTATTGGGTTTCGATACATCTTCGGCTATATTGGTAGTAAATTCGGTCACACGATTGGACGTAGGCGTTATCGTCGGTTCAAGTGGCATCATTGGGTGCTGAAATTATCGTCGGTTCACTAGGATTCTCGGCTCGAGTAATAAGTAAGTTGTTGAGTGATTGGCTACAATGGCATTGTGTTGCTTGACTTAGCAGGATCATTATTTGGCAATTGGCTAGTGGTTTGCGAGGTAAGGTCTATCACTAGGGGAATTTCAGAATATGCTACAAGCCTTCTGCCGATCAACGAAACTTGCTTTTCAAAAGCGCATGGCAGCATTTTGATGCTAGGTTGTGGTAGATTAGAAGAGTCCCGAGGATCTTATTACAACGGAATAGGATCTAAGCATGTCACGTACTGCAAACTATGGAATGAGATACATTAGAATTGCTCTTCTCTTATACATTAGATATATACAAAAGCTGTAGCTTTGTGGTGGGATGTTGCAAGTCGAAGTGGCTATGGGTTCAGTTATGGCCATGCTCGTAGCACAATCGCTCTCGAGGGTAATTGCACATCATACTTATACGACATCGTCGCCTGTTTTTGTAGACTCTCGGCTGACTTTCAAAGTTGCCAGACAATCTTGGGCAAAGGGCGCTTCAAGCTCCGCTGTTGCAACGTTCTCCATTGGCGTGGGGGCACAGGTAAAAATGCATCCGAAACGCACTTGTTCCGAGGAGAGAGCCCGAATACCGCCAGCAGTAAAACATGCGCCCCGATTACCAATCGTCGTCCGAAGCGATGGAGCGCGAGCTTCACCCACGTGGCCTCTTTGCGCAGCTCGAAACAGCGGGGGCGATGATCAGATCTGTTTCTAATCGTCGGGCGCAAGATCGAATCCTCCTCCCCCGATACTCCTCGCGAACGAACGATGCTCTCCAGACTCCAGCCCACCACAAGCAGCTTCTCACAGATATTATAACAAGCCGATCTGACGAAACCGATCGGTGGCACGATCGCGGGTACCTCATCATAATGCAAAGACTATCAGAAGAAGACATAAGCAGTACCTCATAAGAGAAATGTAAGATCAGAATAATACAAGTATGAAGCCTCTTGGGCTTTGTCCAAATCTTCTTCTTCTTCTTCTTCTTCTTCTTCTTCTTCTTCAGTACATAACTTTGGACCAAGTGTTTGTTTGGACCAAGAGACTGCGCCGAATACATGGCCATTCGAGTGGACGCTTTGCTCCTCACGGATTGATTCGAAGCAGGTTTCTGCAGAGAATTCCTTGCCTTCCTCTTCGTCGAATCAGCTCCTTCTTCCTCGCCTGAGCCCCCCCCCCCACTCCCCCCCCCCTGCCCTACTGGCTGCGTCAGGTAAAAAGCTCGTTTTTATTTTCTTTACCGGACGAGAACCTAGCCGTGCGGTGTCTGAGTAACGTCTTCCTTTTAGGGCCGGCCTCTAGGGCTGGGAAGCAGTCCGGTTTCCGGCCACGGAATTTAGATTGTTTTCCTTCTTGCTTTTTGCTTGCGTGGAATACAAATTTCTTGGATCCTGCCCCAAATTTCCGGGAGATAGATGGTTAAGAGTGTTGGAACGCAGATTAGGGCTAGGGTCATTTCCTGGGCTGAATAGTGAACGTTCACGCCAGGCATATGGCTAGTTTCTTCTGCCTCACAGTGCAGCATGTCTGCATGGAAGAATGTGCATTTTTCTTTGCCGAAATCCCACACATCTCAAAACCCAAGGCGGACGTGGCTGGCTTCACATAATCTGTAACGTTCGTTGAAGACATCTCAAAACATATCATTGGAAGCTTGTATATGCATGCGCAAAGAGTATCACAACCTACAGGTTTCCATTGGAGGCCTCCCCCAAAGCTGTGTAGGTAGCTGTAACTGGACAATTTTTCTGTATATGTCTTGTAGCATTCACGTAATCTGTGGTTGGTTTTCTCATGAAATCGGCTTAAGTGGATGGATTTGGTGGAAAATGGCAGTATTCTACTGCTTGTATTACGTCACTGCAGTTGGATACTTTTCTTTGAGTTGCTATGCTGGATTGATTCATTATAAATATACACTCTATCCCAGCTCATTGTTTTTGAGAATTGGTAGTGCTGCACATTCACGAATATGATTTCATGTGTTGTGTTCTTTTGTGATCCTTAAACACCATAGATTGATCCAAACTTTTGCCACTTAGTTTGAGTAATGTGTAGATTATTTTCAAGCACATTTTATTTTGTTCAACAACATCATGGTAGTTATAGAAGTAATTATTTTTTCGTTTGATTTATTTTGGTCAGATTTCGTTAAGGGATATATATTTTTTGAAAATTGTAATGTAGGGTTATTTGTTAACACAATTTATGTCGGGCACCCAAGTCGTTTTGGTTCTAGGCAGATTACGGCAGCTTAATCCACATGTTCTTTCTATATTCTGCCAGTCATTCGTGTGGAATGTTCAGTCTGTATGAATGTGTATGCATCAGCATGGGGGTACAGAATGCCCTTTTACATGGGTGTGAGGTTGTTGGCTTGGATTTTGGTCCTCATCTTTTCTTCAGGTCATTCATAATATTGAAATTCTCGAAACTTTGACCTTTTGAAATGTTTACAGGAACTTCCCAATGTTTAAAAGCCAGCTACAGGAATACGCTCAAAAAGCTCGCTTCTCCGCACCAGTGTATAATGTATGGAGAGAGGGGCCTTCACATGAGCCTCAGTTTAGAGCAACAGTGACGATCCAAGGTGAAACTTATGAATCTCCGACATTCTGCACAAACTTAAAGAGTGCCCAACATGCAGCTGCCAGAGCAGCACTCATAGCTTTGGGAGCCAAATCAGGCTCAAACACAGCTCCCAATACTTTGGTATACTCGTTCACACAAACTCCTTTTGCGGTTTTATTAGACATTTGACCAAAACTGAACTGTGGGCAACTTTGTGACAGCATGAATCTGGACTATGTAAGAGCCTTTTACAGGAGTACACACAAAAACGAAAGCTTCCTCTACCTTTATACACTGTAGTTCAACAAACGTCAGAAAAGCACACACCATGTTTCTGTGCTTCAGTAGAAATTGGTGGGAATCAGTACAAAGGAGCTGTTAGTAGAAACAGAAAGCATGCAGAAATCTTGGCAGCGAAAGCAGCTTTAATAGCAATCTATGCTGATGCAGGTCCCATTTTTCTGTTTGCGTTTTCCCTATTTATTGCCACTTGTTTCTTATAACCAAGGGGTTGTGGGGGCGACGGTTGAATTCTCAACTAACGGCCCGTTATATCATGATCCTTTTCCTCCTTGTCAATGGCGCTCAACAAATTCAATCGTCACTTCCAGTTACTTGTTGTTAATGATTAGTGTAGATAGAATTTAATCAAAATATGCTCTCTCAATTTTGTGTGTATGTAGGTCAGCAAGCTTCCTTGATCCAGCAAAATGCATGGTCAGGGTTAGGCGACATAGCTTCATCAACTTCCAAATCGAAGAAAGGGAAACGGAAGAAACCCACTGCAGGGCAAGATATGAACAACAATGACACAAAAGTACCAAAGTTAAATAATAAATTTGAGAAGATTTCAGATCCACAAAGTGAAATAATTCCTGGAATTACCGTCACAAACTTGAAAGTTCCTGAACAAGATTCGCTTGCGGACCCAACATTGATCCCTAGCCCAAACAGCAACAACGAACCTTTGCAGTTCTCGGGCATGCCAGCTACTTAAAACTCAGGTTTATACTACAATACATTTTCGGTACCAACTACTGAACTGCTTTATACAGAAACCTATCTATATTGGAATAGGTAGCTGTAGCTGGATGTTGTGTCTGGCTCTTGTTGGACTATGTATTTTTGAACAGGTTTCTGAAGAAGTTGTTTTGATGGGGATCAATTCAGTTGTAGATAATGTTGGGTAAACGAAAGTCGGTTGAGTTCTATCTTTTAGAATAGGAAGCTAGAACAGCATATTGCATCAAAGTTCTTGTTAGATGATTGTATTTCAACTGCTGCCTGATGGATTTCAGTCAAATGTGGTCCTGTTCACCATAGGGAATGTTTTGGATGTAGATTTTGGTGGTGCCCTGTTGTGTGGAATGAGTCACCATAGCCTATTTTGCTTTGAGCTATGCTGTAATCTTGTGCTTTGAAATCCTCTACCAGGTGTGTGTGGTTCGTGATTGTGAAACTTCGTTGAGACTCAATATCGCATGTATTTTGTGTCGATCCTAGAAGCGAATTTCTATTTTGTCTCTAGACTAATTTGAAAATGCTTTCTTTTTGTATTTGTGAACGTTTCAATTAGTTCATAGCTGATCACATTTTGAGCTTGAAATGATGAATACAGACACTGATCGTTGTGGAACAAAACAGGCTGTGAAGAGATGGATTGGTTTATTGCAGTCATTTTATGATCCCGTATGCTGCGAAAGCCCATCTTTTGGGCTCTCTGTCCTTGTATTTTGTTACTAGTTCAATTATGAATGTAAACGATTAGATTGGCACACCAAACACCATTTTAAGCCAATCCAAGCTATATGCCATGTGCCATTGTGTTGGGTGGTGTTTGCCCAACAATACTCGTAGAGTACTATAAAATTCAAGTATGCAGTTTTCCCCAAACATCGTCGCTTCTATTTGCTTTCGATTTCCAATTTGTAGGCGTACATTGTCTCTTTCTGATGTATTTGAATTGGTAAGAGAGATGAAACTTTGTCCATGGATGCTAGATGATCTTGAGACATTGGCAATTTTTTGTATGCATTTGTTTTTTTGGATGATGGAGTAAGAGGGTAAGAGTGAAGCACTTCTTGGTAAGATTATGGATTTCAATGTTCATCATCATATGAGGTGTAAAGCAGAGCTTTAGAGAGAACTATCAATGATGCAAAGCGAAGGAGTTGAATATCCTGGTGTTTTAAGTATTCCACAACCTTGTCTATAGAGTTAATTGGTTTAGTCAATTGATCAAACATAGAATCATAATGTAAATACCAATTTATATAAATTTAATATCCCTTTTTTATGTTCCAGAAAGTTTTGGGACTTTTTAGAAGCTTTTACATGCATCTCCCTTTTTTTACACATACATGGTTTGGAATTATATAAATATAAGGGTTCACCTTGATCCCAATTAAAGTGAATAACACCAGTTACGAAATCAATACTCAGCTTCATCTATCTTTTACTTCTCACTTATCACTTTTGCCCTTGCTTAACTCTGTTCTGCTCTTCTATATCTGTCCATGATAACTTGCCCCTAGCTTACGGTTGTGTACAATTGATAGAAAGCTCTCGGGATCGTCGATGCGTTTACGAGGGGTGATGCAAAAACGGAGGCGAAGAAATGAGCAAGGATGGAGCAAGGAATCATCGGGGTTGCAATCGGAAGAATATGCAATGGCTCGCCTAGGGTTGTGTACAGTCGATAGAAAGCTCTCGGGATTGCCATCGCGATTGACGAGGCGACAGGGTTGATCGCCGGAACACGAGCGAGGAATCGATCGGGGAATCGGCAGAGCTGCAATCAGACCAGAAGAAAAATGTAGAAGAAAATTTCTTCCACAGAAGTTTCAGTTTCAGATTCTTTGTGTCCGAGACATCATCATCATCTCCGTGAAGTTCTAAAACTTCTGTCGTCTCTAAAACCCTAACGGACAGACAGTCGCTGGCGATGGCCGTCGAAGCTCCTGCTGCTGCTGACGGGCCCTCCTCCCTCGCCTTCCTCGCGCAGACCGAGCCCGTCTCCTGGCTCGCCCCCCGCCCCGACCTCTCCCTCTGCACCAGATCCGCCTCCCAGTTCCTCTTCGACCTCTCCGCCTCCTCCGCTCCCGCCGCTTCGCATTGCCCCATCAAACACCTCCTCGTCCACAACTTCGACCCCGAGCAGATATGGCAGCAGATCGACTTGCAAGCCACGCCTTTGCTCGCCTCCGCTCGCCGCCTCCTGCGGCGCATCGAACGCGATTCCGGGGACTCGGTCGTGCTTTTCCCGACCTCATCCGCGGCCGAGGGGGTAGAGAGGAATGGGATCGAGCTCAAGGAGGCATGCGCGGAACGATGCCAAAGTGAAGCTGAAGATGATGCAGATGGAGGAGATCAAGATGGTGATGACGGGGATAATGATGATGATGATGATGATGATGATAATGACATAGAGGAAGATGATGAAGAAGACCAAGAGGAGAGTGATGAGGAAGCAGAGGAGGAGGAGGAATCTGGATCTGGAGGAGAGAATCCAGTTGAGGATGAGTTCTTCAAGCTTAAAGACATGAAGAAGTTTTTGGATGCTGCTGAAGCTATGGATAATGGACCAAGGAATGATGAAGATGAAGAGGATGAAGAGGATGAGGACGACTATATGGATGTAAGCAGAAACCTCCATTTTTTCCTTTATTGTTTTGTTGCATATGAGCTGACATGGTTGTGAGTCAAATGGATATCCGTTTAATGAATGATATCTGATATGATTGGCATCACTTCGATGCATTTCTCCATCCATGGCCTCTGGTTTTTACAGAGGGTTTTTTATACTTTTCTGGTACCATAATGTTGGAAAAGGAAGCATTTTGCAGGCAGAAACAAACGCATGCATGTACATACATTTAATATGCACAGTATGTAAAGTTCATTCATCACAATTGTGAAGGAACTGGGCAGAAGTGTAAATTGAATGCACCTAAGAGATTTTTGCACGGGGATTGCATCTGCCAGGACTCTTGTGTGTAATGACTTTGTTAAGCCTTTGCTTATCTCATATTAGCCTTGTATATGCTAAAGAAATTAAATGGTTCAGGTCGAAGATGGCATAGAAGGTGTAGAAGATGAGACTGAAGAGCACCATGAAGATGGAGTCAAGTATGTAGTTCTCTTCATATTTTTAAAGCTTATCATTCGCAGCAAGATTGATGGCAAAATGTCCACATCTCTAGGTATGATGCCTTCTTCAAGGACAAATCAAAAGCAAAAGTATTGGATGGTGAAGATGAGGTCTTTCTCCAACCTGCATTTATTCCAACTTGTACAAAGTTCTTTTTCCTGAATGTGGTACTTCTGAAATTTTTTGGCAGCATTTGACCACACATGAAAAAAAAGTTGAGAGGATCAGAAAACGAATTGAGCTACTGGAGAAAGAAAATCTTGAATCAGATATGTGGACCATGAGAGGAGAAGTAAGTTTTTACTGACGGTTGGATTGAGCACAGGGAGTTTAGGTGCCTGCTGAAACAGAGTGTTCATATGCTCTATTTGATTTCGTTTGAGTAGGTGTCTGCACCCAAAAGACCGAAAAATAGTGCGTTGGAGGTGGAACTCGATTTTGAACACAATGTTCGCCCAGCTCCTATCATAACAGAGGAAGTAACTGCATCTTTGGAAGATCTAATTCGGAAGCGCATTGCTGAGGTATATCTCTTCTATTATTTATCACCCAGGGTTTGAAGTTTCTTGGGATGCGAAGTTATCAGATACGTCACCCTTTATTTTTTGCTCTTGCAGAATAACTTTGATGATGTACAACGAAAGCTGCCCCTCCCAACTTTAACACCGAAAGAAGCTATAGAGTTGGTATGCCCCATCTTTTATTCTCGGCTGAGAAATATCTTGCTTTATGAGTAAATGGCCATTTTTTTTCTTGCAGGATGAAACAAAGAGCAAGAAGGGGCTTGCAGAAATTTATGAGGTAGCAAAGTTTTTTGAGATTACAAAGCTTTTGAGTTGTCAAGCTATGATAATTTATGAAAAAAGTCCCTATTCGCCCTTTAACTTATGCTTCATGAAGGCCATGACATGTTGTAAGAAACTGGTACCCCATTTCCTTGGTACCATGTATTGGTGCGGGTTGTGATTCTTGAAACACATGGGCCCTATTACAATGGTTGGTCATAAGGTGTTTGATTCCTCGGGGAGTTCTACTTGGGAATTCTACTTATTTAGTTACTCGTTTGACCTCATTGGAATTTCAGCCTCTAGAAATGGTGGAATTCGATTGTGGTGTCTGTACTGCAATGTGAAACACAACCAATCAATATCTGAAGGATATTATGGCATTACTGTACATGTTTCCTGTTGGCACCAATCATTGTATGTGAATGGTAATTATTGGAAAATTTCTGAACATCAAAGTGAAACTTAGAACCAGTATGTATATGGAGGAAAAATGTCACATGGCTCTCCACAATCGAGATCCCCACTGAGCGTGATAGTTATCCTTCTTATCTCTAAATCAAATATTTCGATTGATCTCTATCTTAATTATCCTATGATAATTTGATCTTCAAATATTAAGAAAATATTTGATGACATTTTCTGATTCTTCATCTCATTCTATATGAACATCTTGATATAACTTCCTCATGAGTAGCCAAAGCTTAAGACTAGTTGGCATGTCTCGATTTTGCAGGCAGGCTATATGCAAACGGCTGGGCTTGCTCCGGCACCGACTTCCCAAGCAGATGAAATAAGGAAAGAGGTATGCACATATTGTGAGAATGGACTTTATTGTTTGAACATGATCCTACGTGTGAAGTTTATATGCTTCTGTATTTCCTTTTGACAGGCCACACAGCTATTCAAAGCTTTATGTGTTAAGCTAGATGCACTCTCTCACTTCCATTTTACTCCCAAACCGGTTGGATTCCAAAAGATCTTGTTCTGTTCTGGACACTTGTCTAAATACAGTTCTAACATGATGGATTTGCTATGGTTGAAGGTAATAGAGGATATGTCTGTACGGCCTGATGTACCAGCTCTTGCGATGGAAGAGGTCTGCCATTGAGTTTTGAATCTGGTTGCTGATGATTGCTTGGAACATCAAGAATCTTATTTTGAAATCGACCACAGGTTGCTCCAATGTTGGTGTCAGATGCGCAATTACTTGCACCTGAGGAAATTTTCACTGGTGAAGGTGTTGTGAAGGCTGAAGCAGAGCTAAGTCGCGATGAAAGAAGGAGACGAAGGGCTAGAAAGAAAGAAAAAGCTAAATGTATACTATGCAAAGCAAACCATTTAATCTTTAAAAGCAATATCTGGTATTTTCAGGATGTTTTATTAATTACTGTCTTTGATATTTACTGCAGTTGTCAAAAGACAAACAGAGTTGAGCAGAGAGCAGGGACCACCACTAAAGGATAAGTCTACTGAAAGCAAAGGAAGCCAAAAAACTCAACGTTCTGATTTTGTGAAGTCTACAAAGGTGAGTTCCAACTCTATATTAATTAGGTATGCGAGATGAAGAAAGACGTTATCTAATTCGGTTTTGTGAAAAACTTCCTGGCCTCTTCAATCGGAGCATTTTCAGTAAAATCTCTAAGAGGGTGCATATGATTTGAAAATGCTCTTGATCTTTTCAGAGGAAGTAAGGTTGTTTCTCAAGTTCCAGAGGCCGTTCATATAGATATATAATAGCGCTTTCAGATCCAATCCTTTCGTATGAAATGTTACATTGAAAATCGGTTAGCTTTACTTTCACCAATAGTTATCAAGACTTTTTACATTGAGAAACAGTTTCCCAATTAGCAAATTGCTTCAGCTGCACAATATTATTGTACACTCAAATGAAATGATTCTCTTAGCCACAAGGTAATTCCCTACATGCACTCGCAGTGTCTTGCTCAATTTTCCCGAAGTATGTGCATATGATCAACATAGGTATTTGTCTTTTAAGATGAAGAGGGGTCAAGGGGCTAACAGAGTGTTGTCTGCGTAGACGTAGATTTAAAGTCAGAATGTCAAGCACGTAATGGTATCCCTCGTTGATGATGTGCACTACCTTTGTGACATTGTGCTTTGTTTCTTACTTAATCAAAGAAGCTTACAACTTTTACACCGTATTATTTTTTTCTGAAGGATTTTGTGATATGATGAATTCCAGGTGTTTGAGCAGCTAGATGGTAAAAGGAATGGGAAAAAACGGGCTGTGGAACCTCAGGATATGCATGCTCCATTTCTCAAACTTTGATAGGCTTGATGTTTACGGAAGAAAATTTTGTCCGGTTACGATTGCCATATTTTCTATGATTGTATATGATTGCTTCATCCAGAGTGTACAACTTATACGGAGGTCGAGAGAACTGAACTGCCAGAGATGATCACTGCGTGAAAGCAGTGTCTTTATTTAGCCTTACTTGCGCAAATCAGTGTATAATTCAGTGTATTTGGGATCGCAGAATTTTCATAGACATCAAAAAATGTTTTCTGCTCAGTTGCAATCTCAAAACGATGTTCCATGAATCTAAACTTCGTCCATAGTTGTTGATAAGACTAGCTCCGGGAAGTGCCAACCAAATGAGAAGTAATTGGCATGTACCAAAATATTTCTGGTAAGCCAAACTCCATCACAACAATGATAACAAAGGTTGCTGAGAAGACGATGCGGAATATTTTCTCTACTGAAATGATTTGGGATGTACTTCTTGTGATAAAAAAAAGAACCCTGTTTAACATCAAGTTATTCAAAATCTGACATTTTGAAGTGGTAGCTAGTTAGTGTTACCGCAGTCATTCAGTAGATTGTGCGGATAACTTTTGTAGTCTTGAGTGGTTATCCTTTTCTAGGGAAAACATATTGTCAGTTTATACTGTACTGCCCATATACTACAGTTGGCTTAGCAGGCTCCAATTCTTCTTTGCTTCATCCATATATTGTCATGAAAGGAACTGTGGCCGATTTGTACCCGAGTTTTCGACTCTGGTACAATCTTCTCAGTATGAGGATAGAACATAGAAACGCATAGCCATGAAGGATGAAGTGTTGGGGAACGCACGCAACTGTCGGTGCTGGAGAAGGGGGGGGGCTTGTGAGGAGCGGGAACGGGGTGTTTGATGAAAGCCGACGGGCGAATGGATCGTGAGCAACAACGGAGAACTAGTAGAATGATTTTAACATGCAACCAATGCCTATAGACGTAAGTGCTAAACTAGATTAGCGATGAACCGGGAAACTAAAACTAGATTGGGATCACCATCTATCATCCTCAAAGAGTTGGGAGCTGCTAAACTCGAACACCTCATTAGCCCTAAACCCTAAACCCTAAACCCTAAACCCTAAACCCTAAACCCTAAACCCTAAACCCTAAACCCTACCCTAAACCCTAAACTAGGTATAGATGGATGGAAAGCCATGGCCCACACATGCATCCATGCACCACATGCATGCATGCATATGCATAGGACCAGTCCATTCCCATCCATGATTTTGTGCTTCTCTCTTAACGGCCAAAACAGACATCCGGACATATATATATATATTCACCATTTGGACAAAAAAAAAGGACTAAAACACAAATCTAAATCTAGTTTCTGTTTTTCTTTTTCTTTCGGGCACCTTTGTTTTTATTTATTTTTGGCCTTGGAATGGAAGCCAGAAAAACAAAAAAGAAAAAACCCAAAAAAAAAAACAAAAAGAAAAACCAAAGAGCTCGCGAGGAGAAGAGAAGACGAAACAAAAAGAAAGCGAGAAAAGAAAAAGCGGAAAAGAAAACCGGCATTAAAAATAAATAAGGAAGCAAATAAACAAGGAAGCAAATAAACAAGGAAGCAAATAAACAAGGAAGCAAATAAACAAGTAATTAGCCGAGAGATGATAATAAATAATTGGTAAATGATAAATAATAAATAGGGGGAATGGCGGGAAGATGGCGACAGCTGGCAGGCGGCGCGGGGTTTTTTCTGGGGTTCTGTTTTTCCCGCGGTAGTTCTTTTTTCGCGCGTGCCACGTCAGCACGGGGCTCCGCTGAAAACCTGCTGCTGCCGTTTTGGCGCGCCGGCAGAAACCCATCGCCATCGCCATCGCCATCGCCGTCTCCTTCCTTCTGCTTCCTTCTGCTCCTCGCCATCGCCATCGCCGTCTCCTTCCTTCTGCTTCCTTCTGCTCCTCGCCATCGCCATCTCCTACCTTCTGATTCGGTTCTCGTCGCCGTCGCCATCGCCATCGCCGTCTCCTTCCTTCTGCTTCGGTTCTCCTCGCCGTCGCCGTCGCCGTCGCCGTCGCCATCGCCGTCTCCTTCCTTCTGCTTCGGTTCTCCTCGCCGTCGCCGTCGCCGTCGCCGTCGCCGTCGCCATCGCCATCGCCAATCGACTCCTCCTTCACGCCGACGCCTCATGGAGGCCAACGCTGGCCTCATCGCTGGCTCCCACATCCGCAACGAGCTCGTCTTCATCTCCGCCAACGAGCCCCGCCATGGCGTGAGCGCATTCCCCCCTCCCCT
>JBBBWG010020534.1:0-13254 GCA_037176905.1 Azolla pinnata
CATGGAATAACTACATCTTGCGTCTCCCTTCCCAGTTTCCAATATTATTCGTTAGCTTTTATTCTTTATCCGTGACAGCCGGTCCGAGGTGCTTGGTCACTCGTCTGCTCTTCTCATTCCGGCGATCTTCAAATCCGCAATCCCTTTTAGGAGCTGCTCCAACACAGATGCGTCAACTACAATCTTTGCCGAAACATCCCGAGTTTGCAGTTGGAGGCTCACCACTGCAGCCACTAACGACTCTTCGTGAATCGAGTCACGCCACTTTTAACAGTCTCCCAGTCACCTGTTAGCCCGCTTTCCATAGTCGCATCTTAAAGAAATGTTCCGAGATCATGTCGGTCTCGGATATCCACAGCACGCAAAAACATAACAACCTTGTCTGTTACAAGGACCTCTTGATCATGTGCAGATAACATTCCGAAACGACTCTCAAATTCAGAAAATACAGTGAGGACCTTCAACCCTTTGTTCGGCGTCTCCACCCAGTCTTTGAAACCCTTCTGTGTCACCTTAGAAGAGTCTTCCATTGCGTATGTCTTCTTCATTGCTTCTTCAAACGCCAGCCAAGTTGAGTGTTGTCGCTGCAACTCACGGAGACTCCCTTGAAGATGATCTGTAGCAACCTGGTTGAAAGAAATGACTTGATAGCCCTCCGAGATCTCGCATCGCAGCATCTCTGCCTTGTAGTCTCGCAAATAGCGAGATACGTCCGTTCCATTGAATTCTCCGTTGTGCTTCATGATCCGTTCAACCGCCGATGCAGCTTTTGATTGCGCACACTGCTACTGAAGCATCCTCTTGAACAAAACCATCATGTTGATCTCTGTTGGCTGGTTCTCTATCTCCTTGTTCACCCATTTCACGTCAGGTTCACCACTCGTGTCGTGCCGTATGGCACTGGATCTTTGTGTGAGTCGGGTTATGACCATTGGGATCCTGGATGAGGAGAGGAAGAGATTGAAAGAAGAAAGAAAGACTGAGAGCAACAACAATGTCTTGAATGTTTGACTTCAAGAATTTCTCCGGAAAGAATGATAATGATCTGATGATAATCTTCTGAATTGATGACTTGATGATGATCTTCTGAACTTCCGACTTAATTTTCTGATACCGAGTTGATGATCATGGCTTCATTTAGCTCTGCTTATATAGTTGGAGAGAAGCTATGCATGTCATGCATGCATGCTAGTTGTGCATGCACACGTGTCATGCATGCATGCTAGTTGTGCATGCGTGCATGCGCTCATGCACACTAGTCATGCATGCATGCTTTTCGTTTATAAAATGCACAAGCACAGCTTCTATAATATGGGATTGTATCATGTCTCACTCATGAGACGTTAGTGTAGTGGAAAACTCTCAATTTAAAGATGTGGAGGTACAAGGTTCAAGTCTTGCCCTGTGTGTATAGTACTAGTTTATCAATATGATAGTTATCCTCATGTTTCTATTATTTTGAAAGGGTGTACCGTGTAAACTACGACAATGGTAAATGTTTTTTAAAATCGCGTCAAATTTCCTATGAGCTTTACTGCACTTTTTGTTATGACTTTGCTGGGCCTATAGACGCGAATGTAGACACGTGATTGACACAATTTCTTAAGCTAGTTTAGCGCACAGTTTGACGCATAGTTTACCACGATATTAACGTAAGATTAGATGTGTTTGTAGACACAACCTTAGATGTGCATTTTGGCGTGACAAAGTTTAGTGAGTTTGATGCATCTTTTACAATGAGATTAGACACTTTTTTGACGAGAGTTTAGACACTTGTGTAGACACGGTTGTAGATGCACGTTTAACATGACTGAATTAGATTGTTTGACGCTTTGTTTACCGTAAGGTTGACACAATTTTAGATGCTTGTTTAGCTGTGAGATTTGACACGACTGTAGACATGACTTATTTTTGTTAGTACTCTTTATCACGATAATAAACGTGAAGTTGACACAAGTTTTCTCAGCCACTTTCACACACTCTTGACTGCGTGTTTGCCACGTGTATAGACACGAGATTAGATGCGCTTGTTGACGCCTAGTTTGACGCAATGTTAGATGCGCTATTTACCACAACGTTGTTGCAAAACATTTTCCTGCATATTTGTCGCGACCGTAGACGCGCTGCGCTGTTTACTATGACCATATTGCATTGCCTTGTTTGATCTCATTTGATACAATCTAGTGGTATAGCCAATGGATCCAACATTCAATTATGTTACCACAAATCTCTTTTAGAACCTTGCCACACCAGGTCGATTCCCAATCGGGTCGTGCCATCACCTCCTCTCTCCAACTTGCTGACGGCCCGATGTACGAGGTAGCCTCCATTCTCGATTTTAAAATTGTGTGTAATAAGTTAATAAATTGGCTAGGTTATACCCCGAGCGATCGCACATGGTAACCCGTTGTTAATGTTTGTAATGCTCAAGCTCTTATCGACGACTTTCATCGTTGCTATCCCAACAAACCCACTGTTACATTGTTAATGACTCCTTTCACTCGTTGTTTTAGGAGGTATAGTGTTAAGAATCCATGAATATTATGTTTCACCTGGATTTTAACCCAAGATCTCGTACTACATAATGTGAAGCTTAACCATTGAAGTAGCTAATCATGACGTGAAATGATAAATATTGTTTTTTTAATAATATAGTGATTATTATATTCAAAGAAAACTCTAGAACTTTTTAAAATAATTTAGAATCTTCTAGAGTATTCTGGAATATTCTAGGTCTAGAACATTTTAGAACATTTTAGAAATCTCTAGGCTAATCTATAGAAACTTATAAATAGAGACATATAGATCATATCAAATCAGTTCGAATCAACACTAGTCTTCAGCTTCAAGCCTTTCTTGTATCCAACTCCTTCTTATACTCATTCTATTATAATAAACTCACTTTTCTTCTATCAATCCACTCTCTTTCTTCTATCAACCTCTTGCTTTGTTCTGACACCCATGACCTGCTTCACTCCTTTTCGTCTTTATTTTGAGAACACCCTCTCAATGTCTAATGCATGTATCTCATGGGTGTTCTAATCTTGGTGATGAACTCCTTGATATCCCGACATGCTTATCTTGTCAAAGTCCAAGGAGCCCTGAGTAATGTCACTTGGCCTTTCTTCCACTCGATTGGCCATGCATTGTGCATCTTCTGGCAACACTGTAAGTCCATCCGAATTGCCAATGAGTCTCCAATGCCCATCAAGTGGTCCCACACTATTGTTGTGACATTCTTGAAGATGTGCATGGGGTCCAACAAGTGGTTAATTTTCAAGTCCTCCCAATAGGGAAACTTAAAAAATATGGACAACTTGTAAAGATTGCAAAAAAAGATAAGTTTAGTGTATAGGAGCTACATTGCAGTAATGTTGTAGTAACATTGTAGCAAATGTGCAACAACATTGCAGCAAATGTGTAGCAAAGTTGTAGCAAAGTTGCAGTAATTGTGCAGCAAACTCGCGGCAATGTTGCAACAACTTTGTAGCAATGCTGTAGCAACGTTGTAGAAAATGTCATAAACGTTGACTTTCTTACATGGTCATCCTAGGTACTGCTCCCCTATTAGCCTGCACCCACATCATGCTACGCCATTTTCTGATGGTTGGTAATAATGATGTGTGGATGGAAGGAATCTGTTGTGATTCTCGTAGATGACTTGTTTGAAGTGAGGCAGTCGCGTTGACATGAGGGAAAGCCCACATCTGGGACATCCATGGTACCCTGACCTCGATAAACTTGCAAGATGAACAAAAATTGTGTCAGAGTAGTTACACAAAGTCATCTGGGCATTGCCCGAACCCTGGAAAGTCATGCATTGTCCACATTAGAATGGCTCTAAGCTGGAGCCGACATTCAGGCAACACCTTTGACATATCCTCCATGCAGACCCCTTGCCATAATAATTGCAACTCTTCCACTAGCGTGCCAGGTACACATCCATATTCACTACCTTATACTTGCCTGGGATGAGGAGCATCAGTATGATATGTCCCTTCTTGATTGCCATGTGTGGAAGCAAGTTGTAGTTGACCAACGCGATTGGCCAAACACTGTAGGAGCTGCTGGCAAAGCCCAAACAGGCTCACACCGTTCGTGGCTAAATTTCGAATTTCGTGATACGAGGTCCTGGGTTCAAGTCCAAGTGATACATAATGTTCACGGATTCATGACATTATCACTTTTTCTAGAACAACGAGTGAAAGGAGTCGTTAATAATGGAGGGTCAGGTTTGTTGGGATACCGATGATGGAAGTCGTTGATAAGAGCTTGAGCATTATAAACATTATCGATGGGTTTCGATTTGTGATTACTCGAGATATAGCCTAGTCAATCAACTATATGATACAACTTATTGTGCACGATCATTAAATCAAGAATGGAGGATACCTTGTACTTCAAGCCATCAGCAATTTGCAGAGGAGGTGGTGGCAAGATGAAACGATTTGGAATCGAGCTAGTGTGGCAAGGTTCCAAAAGAGAGCTATGTTTCGACGAAAGTGGGCAAAGACATCTTTATAGCAAAATCATCAAAGTGAAGTTATTGAATAGTATCAAGAAGGCTTGAATCAAGTAACGTGGTACACATCATTGTTACTTGTAGTTTTGCTAGACCAAGGAGAACTTGCTTTTGATTGTCGAAAGTTGGATCTCCAGGGCAAAATGCCAAATATGAGCGTCGAGACAGAGCACCTGCTTGCCCCTGTTGTTTGCCTGGGCAGAAAATGATCTTGAAATCAAAACAAGTTAAACATTGCACCACAGAGCTTGTTGGCGATTTAGCACTTGAGCCGTCTACTAGAATTATGTAAGATTTTTATGGTCACAATAAATGATGATTTGATGAGGGGAACCTTTCAAAAAATGTCGCCATTGCGCAAAAGAGTCGATGACAGTTAATAACTCTAGTCATGCATCTCGTAGTTGATCTCCGCAACATTAAATTTTCTTGATACTATAAGGTAATTTGTTGTTTGCCGTGACAGTTTTCCGCGACTTTGCCACGGCACGGCAAAGTCACGACACAAATTTTATCTACGCGGAAAATTTACCGCGCGGGGCTTACCGCAACTTTTGCCGCGAGACTTACCACAGACTCTGCTGGACTCTTTGCTGCGAGTTTATCTGCGTATTTGCCGCGACCACCAACGCCTATTTTGCCACAACCTTATCTGCGCCATTCCTACGAGTATTGACGTAGCTTTTGCCGCAAGTTTAGCCAGACACTTTGCCGCAAGAAAAATCTGCAAATTTGTCGGGTTGTTCACGCTTGCGTTGCCGGACATATTCCCGCTCCAAAAATTTTCAATTTTCCGCAACCTTAGTTGGAAAGTTTCCACAAGCATTGCCTCAACCTTATCTGGACATATTACCGCACCTATATCTGGAAGTTTATCCACAATTTTTGCCAGGAACTTTAACGCGAAATTTGAGATTCTTACGGTTTGCCGCGACTATTGCAGCAAGATTTGCTGCGAAGTTGCAGCAATTATTGCTGCGAGTTTGCAGCGCTTGTTGCCGCGATTTTGCTGCTTATTTGCCGCGACTTTACCGCGAGACAGTTGCATATTTGCCGCGACGTATCCGCGTAATTACTGCGACAAGCGTGATAATCTCCCAGTTCAGCTCATTTCAGGCGAATTAGGGGTATAACCAATTGCTCTACGGTATACTTATGTTGTAAATGAGGTTAATATATAATTATTGTAATCTAAAATAAAGTATATACATGCAATTAGCAGAGCACATAGAAATATAGATGTATATATCCTCATGTTCATAAACAACTACATCTACGTGTTAATACCCATGAAATATTTAAAAGTTTACGAATATGTATATGTATATATATACTAACATGAAACTATGTATCAGCCCTGTACAAACATAGATGAATATGCATTTATGGTTGATGTACAAGTGGATCTACATGTCTTTATGCAGATAACGTTGAATATGCTAGTATATGACAGTTTACAAGAGAATATACATTAATCATGTCCATATATGGATCAATAGGCAGATATATTTGTTAGCACACATAAATATGCATGAGAGTATGTATAATTACATGAATTTGCATGTTTGTTTGCATATACAAATGATTAGAGCCTGATTGTTTATATGTTGCAACAAGCACGCGGCTATCTTCTAGGAAATACGCGGCAAAATCAGATTACAATTGTCATTTGCCGCATCTTTGCCGCTACGTTGTCGTAGTGTACATGGTACAGCCCTTTAAAATAGTCAAAACATGAGTATACATATCATATATATAATTTAATATTATACGTGCATAGGGTAGGACTTGAACCCTATACCTCCACATCATTAAATCGAGAGGTTTCCATTGCAATACTATCTCATGAGTGGAACTAGATGCACATATCATAGAAGTCTGTCCATGAGCATTTCATACAAGGGAGACATGCATGCACGACTAGTGTGCATGCACGCATGCACAACTTGCATGCATGCATGAGATGTATTCATGCATGCACAAATAGCCTGCGCACAAATAGCCTACATGCACAAATAGCCTGCACACAAATAGCCTACATGCACATATAGTCTACATACACAAATAGTCTACATACACGAATAGCTTACAGGCACAAATAACATGCATACAATATGTTTATAGCTTCACTACAGCTATATAACCAGGGGAGCGGAAGCCCTGTGGATCATAGGGAGGCCCCCGGAACTCTGTATCATCCTATTTCACGGAATTCATCAATTCACAAGTTCAGCCATCAGATCATTATTCTTTCTGAAGAAATTCTTCAAGTTAAAGCATCCCAGAAATCATTCTTGCTCCCTTCTTTCCAATCTCTTCCTCTCCTCGTCAAAGACCCCGGTGGTCATCACCCGACTCGCGCAAAGATCCGGCGCCGTACGACACGACACAAGTGGTGAACCCGAGGTGAAGCGGGTGAGCAAGGAGATGGAGAACCAGCAAGTGGAGATCAACATGATGGTTCTGTTCGATAGGATGCTTCAGGAGCAGCGTGCGCAATCAAAAGCTGCATCGGCAATTGAATGGATCGTGAAGCGCAATGGAGAATTCAATGGAAAGGATGTGTCTCGCTATTTGCGAGACTACAAGGCACAGATGCTGCGATGCAGGATCTCGGAGAGCTATCAAGTCATTTCTTTCAACCGGGTGGCTACAGATCGTCTTCAAGCGAGTCTCCGGGAGCTGCAGCTACAACACCCAACTTGGTCGGCGTTTGAAGCAGCAATGAAGACGGCATACGCAATGGAAGATGCTTCTAAGGCAACACGGAGGGGATTCGAAGGCTGGGTGGAGACGCCGAATAAAGTGTTGAAGGTCCTCGAGGTATTTTCTGAATTTGAGAGTCGTTTCGGAATGTTGCTCCTTGTAGTGGACAAGGTTGTTATGTTTTTGCGTGCCGTGGACGTCCGAGACCAATATGAACTCGGAACATTGCTAGAAGATGTCACTACAGATAGCGGGCTCACGGATGACTGGTTTGATTTGCACATTGTGAGATCAGCTAGACTCCCAGTTTTGATTTGAGCTTCATCATTGTGGAGCAATTGCGCAGCAACCCATGATCCTGTACCTTCTGCTGTGGATGGGTGTGTTGTATTGCCGTCCCTTTGATCCGATGTCGTATGTGTGTCCATTGGCAAATGTACATCCACGACCTGCCCCGATTTCGACAACAAGGAATGAAATAGTGGTACCGGTTGGAAAATGACTTGTATGATGCAAGAATACAAGTTTGGGTTAGGGTTTAGGGTGCATAGCATATTAATGGTAAGTTTAGACATGAGAGTATTTTTACTATTAATGGTAATTCGGTATTAGGGTTATGGTTTATTTAGTGTACTATAGGACTGCAACCGCGCGTATATTCCCATTCATCTTGCGGAATGGCTGCAGAATGCTCAGACTGATCCAATCCGTCCATCTCTGCATGCACCCATTCAGCTGTGATTGTCGGGGGAAACTCGATGATGTGGCTCGACAATGGTGCACATCGACCACCCTCATGCTGGATCTAGGCGCGCTCACACTTGATTGAAACCCTGACTGCATTGTACCTGTCCACCCAAGGTCTCATGACGTGTGAGTTCAGAATATAAAAGTTGTTCATCTTTGCACGAAGTTCCCGCCCTAAATTGACACTGCGGCCCATCCCTTGTGGAACGACGGTGGGACCATCTTCTTCTGTCATGTCCATTGCAGACAACAAATGTCGAATGGAAAAGCGGTGGGTAGCGACAAATCTGTCGTGTGTAAATACTGCGAGATGAACACTATGCCTTCCTGGATCAGCCACCGTTCGCTCATGCTACCTTCTGGCCGCGCATTCTGACTCACAAAATCCTTAAACGTTTTCATGAAACACTCCAAGAAAAACATCAATTTGCTGGAGATTGGGCCGCATGTCGCCATATCCTGGATAATGTGCACCAGTAGATGCACCTGACTAATGAGAATGGATCGCGGAAAGGTATCCTCGAGAAGACACACTGCCTATACTTCTTCTACTTGGGCCGTCTCTAGACTTGTCGGGTCCACCTCTTTCGTGCTTACAAAACGGACGAGCGCGCCGAGCTTGTATAAACACTGTCGAAGTGATGCAAAAGCTATTCTTGATACACTAATCGGCAAAATGAATTATCGAAGAAATAGAAATCATCAAATATTAGTACCTGGGTTATAAAATCTAAACTAACTAAAATTTTAGAGAGAACTGTTACATATGCAATTAAGTACATGTAACATCTTGTGCCAATAATGGGACTTCTAACCGACGAGTTGCCCGAAGCACTGAGAAGTTAGCTCGATCGTAAATCTGTGTTCTAGTAGCCTGTAGTAACGTCGAAAAGTCAGAATTGGGGCCTTCCCTTGCTTGACGTCCAGATCCCTGCCAACGTGCTGGCCGATGTAGATCTTCAATCATATCTTCCATTTGCTGATTGGGATCCTATTCTTGCGCTGTTAAACCCTTTAGATCATCCACTACTTCTTCAGCCTCTGCCCTTGCCTGCTTGTAGTAGTCATGTAACAACTGCGGTGCAACTGTGTAATGCGGAGCATCATGGGGTGACTCTTGCGGATTCCAACGGCCCCATCTGCGTATATAATCGTGCACTACACGACAAGCTTGCCTAAACCTTTTCCTACATCAGTCACACTTACATCGAATTGTACGAGAGCTCCCCATTGGCCGATGTGTGTCCTGTGCAACTCCTTTGCATCGGTCGAGAATGACTTTGAACTGTCGTGGTGTGAATCGACATCCATTGATGATTCCTGTGAACTTGTAGCCCAATTTCGCGGTAAACTGAGCGGCAAGTAGAGCGACAACTTTGCGGCAACTTCGCTGCAACTTTACGACAACCTCGTCACAGAGTCGCGGCAGATTCGCGGCTGGTTTTCTGCAGTTTCGCGGTAAATGCACGATAAGTAGCGCGGTAACTGTGCGGTAACTGCGCGGCAACTACGCGGTAAACAACACTTGGGGGTGTTTGCCCCCCCAAATTCCACACCCTAGCTTGTTCCCTGCTGCTCTTTTCTTTATCTCTTCTTGTTCCCTGTTGCTCGCTCCTACTCGCCCTTGCTCGCCCCTGCTCTCCACTGTCCCTGCTCACCCCCGCTGCTCTGCTACTCGCTTCTGCTGCTCCCCTCCTTTCTTTTTTGTTGTTGCTACTGCTGTTGCTGCCTAAACCCTGCTACTGCTGCTGCTGCATTTTTGTTGTTGTTGCTGGTGCTGATATTGCTCCTCGCCTCTTGCTCCTCCAGCTCAAAAGCTCATTTAGCAAGTAAGTACATGAATTTGGGGGAAATTTAGTGGTGATCGAGCTGCATTGGTGAAATCCATATTAACCCTAAATCCTAAATTTCTAGAAACCCTAAATTTCTGGATACACTAAACTGGTTGAAAAACCTTAAATTGGTTGCAAAACCCTAAACCCAAATTAACCCTAAAACCTCATCCCAAATTGGCTGAAAACCCTAAATTGGCTAAACCCTAAATTTCAACAATTGCTAAACCCTAAATTTCAGCAGAACCTAAACCCTAAATTACATGAATGCTAAAAACCCTAGACCCTAAACCCTAATTTTCAATGTCGGATAAATCATCGATTCCACTTACCCTGGAGACTGAGTGGCGGAGTTATCATGCTACCACGAGAGAATGACAACATTAGATGACTGAGCACTTTGGTAGCATGCCCCCACCAGAGGAGATGAGACCATATATGGCATGGTGCCCACCTCCGGTCCCACCTGTGAGGGGTCGGCCTGGGTCATTAGATGCCACACCTCCAGCCCCTAGGTGGGCCCACCCCACGAGACAACCCTCGTGCTATCATGTGACATCACGTGCAACAACGTCGTCACCTATCCACGGACTCCACTACAGGGAGTCCAGCTATGCCTCCCCCCTGGATCAGCCTCGGTCTCATCATCACGAGCGAGCCCCACCTCGAGTCAGACCAGATCGAGTCCCTGCACACCTGCACGTGCGAGCCCGACAGTTCCGGTTGTATGCCCAACCCTAGAATAAGTTGGTCATCCGTGATCACTCTAGGACTTCTGAAATATATCCAGGACTCTCGTCGTGGATGTAATCGGAGATACGCCTCCTTGTCCGGATACGGCCAGCGATCCCTGCTGCTATTCACCCTAGTGTGGTTGCAACAAAGGTCGATGCAACGCATCGACCCCTGCTGCATGTCGACGCGGCGCATCGATCCCTGTTGTATGTGGAAGTGATTAGCAGCAGAGCTCAATATGGCATGTCTACTCTTTCTATTATATTTATATTGTTATGTAAAGTATATTGTGATGGTTAAGTTTTCATTTGATATATGAAAGGTCTTGGGTTCGATCTTTACCATATCCATTTTTTTTTGTTCCTCATAATGTTTGTTTTTTCATTTTTGTAGAAATAGATACCTTCTTGCATCACATCGACTTCTTACATAAACTCATATATGTATTAAAAATCAGCCCCTTCTAAAAATTCCATGTTTTATGCAAGAAATTGGTAGGGTGCATGAACTTCTTGATTAAAACCATGTGTTTTCCACAAAAATAATAAAATGTTAAGGATTGAATCCATGACCTCTTTATTAAAATTAAATAATCTAACAAATACACTATAATTATAATAATATTATACAATATTATTCAAATATTTAATTAATTTATATGATAATAAGATTTTTCTAAAAAATGACATGGCAATGCTAAAATTTGGATTGTTATCTCTCCAAACATTGGAAATGTCAATAATTTCCAAGATAACTAGGTTTTTTAGAAACCTTCAAATTGCTAAGGTTTTGAAATGGTGCTCTAATAATTTTTCTCACAAATTATATAATTACAGGGAAATTAAACATTTTTAAAAATTGACATTATAAATTTTTATGATTTTTAAAAAATGCTAAGGATTTAGGTGCTTTTTGAGTATAAATTGAGAATCTTAAAAGAGAACACGAAATATTACCTGTTTTTTCTACAAACCTATTCCCACCAATGTGCCCTAAAAGGCTAGAAATTAAAGGTAGATTATACTTATTTCTTATTGTGACTTTAAAATTTAATCCCCGATAATCCATGACCATACGAACCAAGCCGTCCTTTTTCTTTAGGAAAAAGATAGGAACACTAGCTAGAGACTTTTATTGTTGAACAAACCCACTTGCAAGTTTCTTGTTAATGTAATGCTCGAAGAACCTCAAGTTCCGTTGTTGGCAAATTGTAAATCATCCCCATGGTGGCTCTTTTCGTGGTTCTAAATCAATGGGACATTCATATGGCCAATGCTTTGTAAGTACACTTTTAGAACAAATCAAGAGATTGAATGATTGAAGGAAGATATAAGAGAATATAAGAACAGAGGAGAGTCAATTGATAAAAGAAGAGTGAGTTTATTAGAATAGAATGAGTACAAGGACTAGGATAAAAGAAAATTTTGAAGTTGAAGACTGATGTTGATTCGAACTGATTTGATATGATATACATGTTTCTATTTATAGATTTCTACATGCCTAGAGATTTTTAGAATGTTCTATAATGTTTTAGACCTAGAATATTGTAGGATGCTTTAGAAGATTGTAGAGTTTTCTCTAAATACAATAATAACTATATTACGAAAAAGTAGCCTTTATTATTTTATATCATGATTAATTACCTCAATGGTTAGACTTCACCTTCTGTAGTGCAAAGTCATGGGTTTAAATCCAAGTAAAGTATAATGTTCACGAATTTTTGATATATATATATACTAGCTTTGACTTTGTTGAAGACAAAAACATATTCTTGGTACCTTTTTTTTTGGAAAGTAGATCGCTAACTTCCCTTGGGTGTCACTAGATGGTGCAACTGATATGGAAATTAAGAAAAATACTTCTTTTGCTCCTACTTGGCATAATTGTTGTAGGGTGATGGTTGAAATTTGGTGAAGAGGAACAACTTGTTTGGCAGATGGTGATTTGATAACATTATTTTCTTAAGGAGAGGATCCTGGGTTTGAGCCTTGACTAGCTTTATGTTTTTTTCTGAAGGGCATCGAAATTCTCGTTGTCTCCAATCAAATCTTGGGTTGTGTAGCTCGAACGGTGGCAAACCAAGGACTATTGGATGCTAGAGGCTACGAATTATTTTATCGGAAACTACACATCCTAAATCACCTGAGAGTATGTGTGTCGGCTCAACCTCCTCGAATATTTTTTTAGAAGCTATGGGATGTTCATCAATCACTAATACGAAAATGGGCAAAGAAGTTTATGCAAGAGTATTTGATGCTTTCGAGCAAAATCTCTATCCATTAAACAAGAATGGGCTCCGGTATCTAAGAGATCTAGGAGAAGTTGACAACTTGGTGTCCTAACTTGTACTTGAGTAGAGAAAACTTTAGTAATATGCTTGGAAGATTAAATGGAACCCCACAGTAGGTTGTATTGATCTAAGACTATCCAACCAAATGGCTTCGATTTTGGCCATACTTATAATTGGTTTGAACTTATATAAATATGTGTGTTCACCTAGATATCAGCCACCCCACGCCCGCTCCAAGATGGGGTAGTCCCGACTCGAACCCAGGATCCTCCCCAAGAAAGGCATAATGTTACCAACTCGCCTTCTACCAAACAAGTTAATCACTCGCTTGCAGTTTGTGGAACTGTTTCTGACACAGTGAACGGGATTCCCGACAGGTATAAAGATTTCTATGATGTATTTGAGAAACATAATGCAGATCG
>JBBBWG010020545.1:0-13252 GCA_037176905.1 Azolla pinnata
GAGAGAGAGAGAGAGAGAGAGAGAGAGGACGAGATCCATGGGGCAACAGAAGCAAGACGAGAGAAAAACGGAAGCTGCAAATAGAGAATCGCTGAGACAAAAGTTCAATGGAGTCCTTGCAGATGGAAGAGGTAGGATTATCAGGAACATACTCAGTGGACTTCATGGAAGAGGTAGGATTATCAGGAACATACTCAATGGACTTAATGGAAGAGGTAGGATTATCAGGAACATAAAGAAAAGACCAATGGTGTTCGTGGAGAAGACATCTATACGAAGGAATGCGTATGTATGTCGATCATGTATTACCTTGACCCGCGGCATCCACAAAACTCAATTTGATGTGTTGGCGTAGTTCTCTAGCTCTTTTTCGAGTGTATTTCAGTTGCAAGATGAGAGTTGATAGTGGAAAGAGGAGCTTTTCTATTGATGCAGAAATGTCGGTTGATTTTCTATGTTACTGTAGAAGAACGGCAGAAGAACGCGATGGTTTTCTCTAGCTGAAATGGAGAGAGAGAGAGAGAGGGAGAGGGAAAGAAAGATTTTTTTCAAATAACTTATATCAGAGATTGATGATGAGCTTTTCTTGCTGGATTAAGAGCAGATGAATGAATGATTGATTGCATGAAGCGAGACAATGATCATGGAAAAGCTTTTGAATTTCGACTGTTAGATTAGGGTTTGAAATGATCATCGAACGATATGCAGAGCTGAAGATTTGACAGCGACAAAACCCCTCCCCGGCAATGAAGGTTTCTTCTGATCTGCTATCTCTCTCTATCTGGTCTGACTTCGATATCCAGGTACATACGCACGCTTCTTCCCTTCCTTTTCTGACATGAAAGAAGAAGCTAGGGTTTGGCTATGTTGACAAGAGGAGGCAAATTATACGTCATGGCTGAGAAGCCGCCATTGTTCGATGGCTTTCCCTCTGTCGAGAAGCAGTAGAGAGCGTCTGTTAGCGATGGAGGCTTCAGAAGAAGAAGGAAATGAGGAAAAGAGAAATCTTTCTGGAAAAGCAGGCTTCAATCCACAGCGATGGCGATGGCGATGGCAAATATATTCTCTCATCTGCAAGATCTGTATGTAGCTTCAAACTTCTGCGATCGAAATTCGAGAAACGTGAATGAACAACATGAATATGGATCGGATGCTCAAGAATCAGACTGAGAGGGAATTAAAACGAAAGGAATGGAAGGAAACGAATGAATGTCATGATGAAGGGAAGGATCTATGGCTGATCTCCCAAGGTTCTTTATTCCTATTTATTTCTGAGCTCTGCATTGGAACTTGTGTGTTCGGAAAAACAACAAAAGGAAAAAACGGAGGAAGAAGGAGAAGAAGAAGAAGAAGGAATAGCTCAGAGCTGTCAGGCTATGGCGATTCCTCTCTTTTCTTCTTCCTCCTATCTATCTATCGAATCCACTTGTTCTGGAACGGGCAGATAAACAGACGGCCGCCGCAAATCACAGAGAAAAGAAAGAGCCATAGCTATCTTTCTTGCTTCCTTTCATGGTTTCCTGACCTGAATCCGTGAGGGATGAGCTTGCTGCTGTCACTGCTCCCGGAGCGCGCGCGCATTCACAGGCTTCTCACGCCATTAAAGAAAGCTTCTGCAAAAACCATCACAGGTTCCGCCATTAAAAGCACAGAAGGAAGAAGGCAAGGAAGGAAGGAAGGAAGAAAGAGAGGAAACGGGAGTTCCTTCCTGATTTCCGCCATAGCCGGGGAAGACAGAGAAAGAGAGAGAGAGAAAGAGAGAGAGAGAGAGAAGAGAGCATACCTGATTTTCCGCCATAGCCGGGCTTCTTCTTGCTTTAGGTAAAGCGCAGCGATGTCTGCGCGGGCGTCGAGATTAGGGTTTCGGTTTTAGGGTTAGAGTCGGCTAGAGAGAGAAAGAGAGAGAGAGAGAGAGAGAGAGAGAGAAACCCTAGAAACCTGCAAGACCATCTCTGACACAGAAGAAGAATATGCACATGGATGCATGTGCATGTGTGCATGCATGTGCATGGATGCATGCATGTGTGCATGCATGTCTGCATGCATGTGCATGCGTGCTGGGAGGCATGCATTCATGTATGTCGATGCACGTGTGCTGTGGGGGCATGCATGTATGTATGCCGATGCATGTGTGCTGTGGGCATGTATATGCGGGCGCGGGGGGCATGCCATCCACGGGAAAGCATGTATGTGCTCCCGCAGCGATGCATGCATCGCCATGCATGCACATGCATGCATGCATGCGTGCATGCATCGCATGCATGATGCCACGATGCATGTGCATGATGGTGGCTATGCCTTTTTTCTTCCCAAAACAACAAAAACAAAAACCATCCCGCACGTGCGCGCCAACCCTGGCCCAAAAACCGTTTATTTTTATTTGAACAAAAAAAGGAAAAAGAAAAAAAGGAAACCAAAAAAAACAAAAAAACAAGTAATGCTTTTTTTTTTCTTTTTCTTTTTCTTTCAATGTTTAATCATGCTCATCATGAATGTGTTCTGCCGCGTGCCGCATCATGCGCATGAGGGTGGCACGCACGCATGCATACGCACCGCATGCATGCATGCATGCACATGCATGGCGATGATGGTGGCGGCGCGCGGGGCGATGGATGATGTGGCATGACGACGGATGATGTGGCATGACGATGATTGGATGATGACGACGGTGGGGCGGTGATGGTGATGCGCGCGTGCTCCTCCCCAACCAAACGGTCACCCGCGCACACGTGCGGCATACGGAGTACGCGTGCGCATACGGTCCCGTACGTACGGCGCGCACGTGGCATCCGTAGGCGTATATATTCGCTTCATTTATATGCCCCCCCCCACACAGAATAATATTTGTTTAATCCACATTAATATATATATATTAAATATCCACATTAATCCATATATATATATATATGGATTAATATATATATATATATATGTCTACTTAAATATCCACATTAATTCATATCTATATATAGAATAATATTTATGCACCTTCATTATTATATATACGTATATATATGTTTATTTATTGATTTACTGCTACTTATATATATATGTGAATTATATTTATTAATTAAGCTGTTTTCTTAATTATAAACTTGTCCTGTCATTAGCTACAAAATGGCACAAACAGTGGTTACTTTGGCCCTTAATATGGGGCTTAATTGCATACATTTATTCTTAATTACTTTTGTTTTTTAAATCTGAACCTTATCCCCGTCCAAACGGATTCTGTCGTCCGTGGAATCTCTGGTGGAATCGGAATCTCCGGTGGAATCGGAATCTCCAGAATCTCCAAGACGTTCCGATCCGACGGAATCTCCAGGCCGGGGAATCTTCTGCGCGCTCGCTTTGCTAGCTCACGGGAGTCACAAGCGATTCGATCCGACGGAATCGGAATGCTCCGACGGGAGTCTGGAATCTCCGATGGGATCGGAATCTCCCCCATCGGCTTGCTTTCGATCTTTCCCCCACCCCGAGCAACGACAAACCAACCGTCCATTCCTTCGTTAGTGCTTATGAAGATGATCTCGAGGCGTAATTAAGCAAAATGCTCGATTGATTGCAAGAGTCGATTGCTCAAGTGTTAGTGCTTAGCAAAAGCCGTCGCAATTAGCCGCCAGCTGATCAAGCAAAATTTTGGTAATTATTACGAGAGCACGCTTCTCCAACTCTTTATCTCGATCATCCTCGGAATCTAAAGACGATGATTGTTATCATGCTTAATTCCACCGATTCGAATGCCAGCATCGATCCCATTCGAATCACCACTAATTCTACCATTATGGATTAACGAACACATAAGGGACATCACAACAGCTTACACAAGCTGAAGGTTATTCAAAGGTTAATGATTAGCGAGTTGATCACACGATCAAGGATTTCACAAAAGCGATTAGGGTTATCGTATCATGGTCAGTCGGCGCCGCAAATGAATTTGATGAAGGCTCGGACTTAATTGATTAGCCACCCACTTTTGATGAATCCTCTTATTTTTCAAATGATTAACAAATTTACGACGCAAAATCAATCCTAATTATATGTCCAAAATAAACTCTCATTTTTCATATGCATAGCGCCAACAATGTGTGGTATTTGGGGGGACACAATTCAGTTTGTGGCTGATGTTAAGTTCATTTTTAACACTATTTGTAGCCAATGTAATCCCCTTCTGCCTGATTGTTTATTTCCTTCTTGTAAATACTTGGCTGATCCAGCCTTTGTGTTGACCGTAAAGCTACGGAGTAATCTGTAACAAGTGTGGAAACATGAGGCAGGTAGCTCTTTAGAGCAACAAATAATTGAGATGGAACTTTGGGTTTAGTTGAGTTAGAACAATCCTTCACCTAGTATACAAACATATCTGATCTATGCCAACTCAATCGAATCAGGGCGGGCAATGACTAATTCCTCTTTGCATAGAAAAATTTAATGATACAATTGAGCAGTTTTGTATTACAATGGTGCAAAGAAAAGCTTTGTGCTTCTCCGCCAACGATCTATGGTACACAACTCGTACACAACATGCCTCACAAAATAGGCTCCAATTCAACAGGATCGTTTCGAGGGTTTTACATGGGTGAAACGAATCGATAATATATTACAATTTTGAAACGATCAATGGCATCAGGCGATTTAGTGCCTGAGGTCTTCCCATTTACAATATTGACCCCCGGCCAATGCCCGATAGTATCGATCTGTGCAATAAACAGGCCTTCCCTCCGCAGCTTTCGCAGCTGCCAGCGCAAGCTCATCATCAACAGCCACTTCAGCAGGGAGACTTAGCAGGTCTTCTTTCCTATATGGAATCAACAAAATATGGAACCTTAGGCATGTAGCCCTACATCATACAATATCTGATTGTAATTTGTGTATGTGTGTGTGTGCATACAAAACCCTATTAATCCTGCATTGTATGAGCAAAGCATACATATACAGCATTTACATACACATACACATACACATATAACATTTACATATGCATGCATATAAACAGATTCATTCACCTATGAATTGCATGCATGCATGCATGCAAGCATTGCATACATAGAGTTCGACAACATTTTGAGGTAGTATTACATTAACCATATACAAGATCAATTACCTGAGCTCCATTTTTGCTTCGGCAGCTAAGGCCCCTGGGGTGGAACCCTGTTTTACATACACCGATGAATACTGGTTGTCTGGTGATGGGACAAGCAAATATAAGGAGGCAGTCGCCATGACCAGGAGTGCGGCAGCACCTATCAATGTCCGCTTCAGCCTATCCATCACTGGTTTCACCTACACACATGATTCCAATGCCGCATTGAAAAACACTAATGAATGAATGATGTGTTCACTCCAGCATTATGCATGTATGCGTCATTGCATGTATAAATGTGCATGTGTATGTATGTATGTATATGATATGGGCTCTGAAGACTTATGTATGTAGACATTTCAAATCCAATATATCAAGACTTGTAACACATTATACCTGATATGCTCCTAATAGCCGATCCCTTGCAAGAACCTGCATTCAAATCAGGAGAAGATTTGCATGATTACAATGCCTGGAGTTGTTCAGAGAGAGAGGCCAAAGCATGTATAAACAGAATGTGAAGTTAGTATATTATTTGCTAAATACACTTACTTCTGGGGGCTTTACCCATAGCTGTCCATCGTACCAGCCTGTTTCTTCGTAAGGTACAACAGCTGAAAGAAGCCGGTTCCCCACATAGCTCCAGCCCTGGAATATCACCAGGAAAATCCAAACTGTTGACTAAGGCCAAAAACTGTTGACATGTAGTATATATTAAAGCATCAGGATGCCCTGAAAGATGGTCACAATGGTGTACACTACAAAAATCATAATATATGCCCAAACTTTTCATAGCATACAGAGAAATGGCATATACATAGTAGCATATAATAAGTGTCCTGACATATCTCAGTGCCATGCACTACAAAAATCATGATATAGAGCAGAATACAGGCGAAAGTTACACTCTGTTATACATACCAAAAAAGCTTATTTTTCATACATCACAAGCCATAACCTTCTACAGTATAGAATAGGAGACAATAAAATGAAAACTGACCAGATATAATCTAAGAACGAGGACAGCAACAGGAAACAACGCGCCTGCCCCTCCAGCAAGAAAAAACCTTAGTGGATCCTGCCGAGAATCGCCACATGAAAAGAAAGTATTATTCATAAGCCAGAGGTGATCATTAGCATGCAGAAAGAATCCACACCCTAGTTTGGTTCTCATAGTAGGTATGGAATAGTTTACCCAAATAACCAGAGAAGTTCTTATATAACATGTACAATGGAAGATTCTTGAATCTGTACCATTTATTTTAAGGTGACGAATTATAGATGACAGAGACTAATATACTGAGATAAAGAGTCTATGTCTAGCTGAATAAATCACCCACAGCAGTTGTGGATGATAAAAAAAAACAACACCCACAATTTGATTTTTCTCATGGATGCCCTGGTCAACACATTACGTAATTTGGCGCTTAAAGTGTATAAAAAAATTTGCTCCTTACCGATTTGGTGTAAGGCGAAATTTGTTCATTACCCCGCTTATTACTAATATGTGAATTTGGAGTTCAAATTGTACGACAAAATTTGGCCATCACCCAGTAATACATGAAAACGACCTTAAATTGACCACAAAAAACAAAGATAAGAGACATCCATGAAATTTGTTATTCCAAAGTATCTAATATTGAGATTCTTTTCATATTATGGATACAAAGATCAAGCTTTCTATGAAGAGATATACTCACACGATTGGGATCAAAGCTTGCCCAAGCGATTGGTGCACCCAAGAGAACAAAGAAGAAGAGCCATATTCCACCCAACCGAATCCCGAAATCGAACAAGCTTAGCTGAGCCCAAGCATAGAGGGGTCCTTCCTTCAAAGCTGCTAGCTCATTTGCCTTGTAACCAGCATCACAAATGTACCATTCCCTTTGCTTAGCAATCGGCAATAATACTGGGGTCCAGATTGCCATAAAGTGTGCATGGTAATTAGGGATTTGAAGAACCATCAGTGCAGAAAGGTTTATAGATAATTAGGGTCTCAAACTGCTGTTGGCCAGTTGTTGACAATGAGGGCTTCGGCATGCAAACATGTTTGAGAAGACTAGATGCATACTTAGATACACTTGAATCATGTAACATTATGAGATTACAACAATGCACTAGCTAGAATCAGCAGCAAATGACTCATTAGAGAACAAGCATCTGATGATAAGATTAGGCAAACATTAATACAGCCATGAGAAAAATTTGGGCAAAGACTCATACACAAGCCTGGAACGATGGATGAAACCCTAAATCCTATATCCTGCTCTAACCAAACTTTGAAGCATAGTTTACGGTTCCAGTTTGTGCCAATAGCTATTTGGGAATTTCCTAATCACCATTTTATCCCAGTTCAAAAAGATTCTTAATTGCTGTTTAAGATACCAGAAGACCTTAATTAGTATTACTCATCACGGCAGAACCTCTATTAACATTTACGACTCCAGAAAACCCTAAACCCAATTATCACCCCAATCTCGATTAAAACTCCCGATATGGCAATTCAAAAGCCTCGATTCTACTCACGAAAATTTATCACTGCGGAACCTTAATTGGGGAAAACTACAATTACAACACAAAAATTCCAACTACCATTTATCACTCTAATCTTGATTTGCACACTCCAGCGATACAAAAACATTAATTTGTGGACGGAAGAAATCAGCAAATCAGCGAAGATAGATTTCCATACCGGGCGTTGGTCTGCAGGAACCTCGATCTCAAAGGAAGGATCCCAACCTCCATCTAATCCATTACTGCCATTCTTGTCATTTGATTTATCACTGCTCCCCAGTGCTCTAACACACACAAGGAGTCTGGACCTGATCCTCCCGCTTCTGCTTCTGGAGAAATCATGGTAGCTTCCGGCTGCCTTCAGTGTGAAAGAGACCGCAGGAGACCGTGGTTTGGGTGGAGCCGAGGAGGTAAAAGAAGGAGAGGATCGGAATACGTGAATCAACGATGATGATGATGAGGACGAAGACATCGACGGTGGCGCCGAAGCTGGGGATGATGATGATGATGATGATGATGATGATGATGATGATGTTGGCGGCGATGGCGACGAGAGCAGAAAGGGGTCCCAAGCGAAACGGGCACGAACGGCATGGTGAGAGAATCCATGGATTCTTAGCATCATGAAAAGCAAGCAGAAGCAAGAAGCTCCCGAGGTAGAAAAGCGAGAGGAAATCCCCCGGGGAGAAAGACGAACAGGGAGAACGACGGGGGAGGGGAAGGAAAGGGGAAACCCTAACCCTAACTCGCCAAAACCTCTGAGAGAGAGAGAGAGATCGCAGAGAAGGGAAGGGCGAAGAAACCCTAGGAAAGAACAGAAGCAAGGGAGGGGGGAAGGAAGGAGGGAGGAGGGTCCACGTGGCAGCTGACGTGGCAGATGACGTGGCGCTGACGTGGCGGGGCGTTGGCGCGCTTGTGGCCGGCGCGCCCTCCACGTGGCAGGCCGCGCTCGAGCGTCGCTTTCACACTGCCCTGCACGCATCCGTCGCATGCATGCATGCGTATGCATGTCATGCGTGCGTGCGTGTATGTATGTACACGCGCCCGTACAAACCAACGCATACGTACATACACACATACATACATACGCACACATACGTACGTACATGTATCATACGCATGAATGTATCTCCTTGCACGCACATCCATATGTACAAACCAACGGATACGTACATACGTATATCTGCTCCCCAGTGCTCTAACACATGATCCTCCCGCTTCTGCTGCTTCTGGAGAAGCCATGCACACATGCATGCATACGTACGTACCAACACATGCACACATACATACATACATACATACATGTATCATACCGATGTACGTACATACGTATATCTTCATGCATGCACATACGCATGCATGTCATACGCATCTACGAAGTACGTATGTGTACACACGCATACGAATACACCACCTACATGGGCATCCATCTGTACAAATCAACGCATACACACACACATACATACATACATACATACATACATGTATCTGCATGCACACACATATGAATGAATCTCCGTGCACGCACATCCATATGTACAAACCAACGCATACGTACATACGTACATCTGCATGCGTACACATACGCATGCATGCCATACGCATCTACGGAGTATGTATACAAACCAACACATACACACACACACGCATACATACATGTATATGCATGCACACACATATGAATGTATCTCCATGCAGAGACATCCATCTGTACAAACCCGCGGATACGTACATACGTATATCTGTATGCATACACATGCGTATGTACGCCATGCGCATCTATGAGTATGTACACACACGCATACGAATACATCCACCGACACGGACATCCATATGCACAAACCCACTCATACATACATACATACATACATACATACATATATCTGCATGCATACACATATGTATGCACATGCTTAGGTTTTAGGGTTTAGGGTATGCAACGTATGTATACACATGCGTCTAGGTCTTAGGGTTTAGGGTATGCATGCATGTATGTATGTGCTCGCAACTGTGCATGCATATGAAGTACGCGTGTATGCCTTCAAACATGCATACATAAATGTACATCGGTTGTATGTATGTATGTATGTATGCATGCATTCACAATTGTGAATGCATATGATGCGCACACATGTTAGAGCGTTCACATTCAGATGCTGATTGAATAATTATTGTCTAAGGCATAGTTTAGGGTTTAAGGGATGTATGTATATATGTTTAGGGTTTAGGTCTTAGGGTTGAGGCTTTAAGGTTCAAGGGTTAGGGTTTAGGGTTTAGGGTTTAGGGTTCAGGGGTTAGGGTTCATGGTTTAGAGTTTAGAGTTTAGGGTATCACAACGTTCGCATTCAGAGGACAATGGGGTTCATCAACCATGAGGATAATAAAATAACTACTCATGCTTGAGAGGTCGGCTTTCCAAAGGATTTTGCTTTTACAGATCTAAATCCGGAGTTCTGCATTGAGAGAGATATGACAAAGCATAATATGAGCAAACTTTCCAAAGGAATTTTTTTTACAGATCTAAATTCAGAGTTGATCCATTGAGAGATATGACGAGATTAATAGCGCTTCATCAGAAAAAGATGGATATACAAGGGCAACTAAGTAACGAGCGCAGAGGTTTTCAGTAAACAGAATTATGGTAGAAGAAAGGAAGCTCTTGTAACATTGGTGTATATTTATTCAAATTATAGTGATCTATATTCCTTCTTCACTGCCATCTCTTTAAACTTAAATCTTATCGACCTTATTAATGATCACTTAATTTATAACCTTTCTCCTAATCTTATTTTTTTCTTTAATCATCTCATCTATATGCATGAACACACACATGCACGTACGTAAGTACATACACTTTAACATCCCAAAGAAATCAACTAGCAAACATACGGTCTTGCACCCTATGCATAAGACATACCTTCGCACTTTCCCCTTTCACTTGCTTCAGTCTAACTCGATCCTTGTTCGCTCTAAAATGGCAATGGATAGAGTCCTTATACTAAGTACAACCCAGACAATCAAACAACCCAAGACTTGCCAAAATCGACCCATCAGATCAGGAAAACGGCTTGCCAAAATCGATTGATCAGATCAGGAAAACGGCTTGCCAAAATCGACTGATCAGACCACAAAAACAGCTTGCCAAAATCGACTAAGATCTGATCCAGACTTAATTTTGTCTTCAAGGAACATGATTCGAATTCTACCTGAAAGACTAACCGAATCAAAGCAGCACAGCGTCCCTGATTCACTGGGCCAGAACTAGAACAGAAAGCAAACCGCATCCCTGGATTCACATTGACTATTTTGGAAAACATATTCGATGAAGAATGTCTCCATGAACATTACTCAGCCAAGACATTTGAAGAATGTTATTTCCTCGATTAAAAGCTTTTGAACATTAGTGGAATTGCACATCACCGGAGCATCGTTGAGATTCCCATCGTGGTCAACAAGTTGATGCTTTAGTTATGAAGCATCTCGCGTATACGCTGGCACGATCTGCTTGAAATAAACATTGATTTAGAACTGTGATTCTACATTAGAAATTACAAGCATATATGACCTGTCGACACCAACGCCACTAGATGTACTCCGCTGCATACATCTGCAAAAACATAAATAAAGAATACTCCATGATCATCACATATCTATATTTTCAAGACTTTCAGATCGCCAGATTTGAGTGTTCATTATGTGGCACGATATGTGCCACATCCATACACATAAAGAAACACTGTCCGCGGTTTTTGACAGAGCGAAAGAATTCTCACTCCATCCAAGTTATAGGAAGACTTGCGAGAGCGAATATTCCAAAACAACCTGTACATTTGATCATCCTTGCGAATTCACCAACAGGTGTATTTTGAATGTAGTAGACCAACATTCAAGTCAGAAAATGTGTCCTCCATGACTCAATCACGAACTTCTAGTTAATCCTCCTCAATGCAGAAACATCATCCACACAAAAAATCAGGCTTGAGATGCAACTTCTTTTGCCCATTCACCATCTCCATTTTTGGCAGGAACCGGTATCATTCATAGACCATGTTTCTGACGTTTACTACGTCTATAATAGCATTTATTTTGAGACGTGATAAAGTATTTGAATGATCGTATAACGTCCTAATTAAATGCTCAGCGGCACAATTAAAGCCGATGATCGTAAGCCATGTCCTTCATCATGACCTTAAATGAAATCATCTATGGAATCTCCAATTCACCATTTCAAACCTTATACAGAAGGGTTTATTTTGCGCCAATGCATAAGAAATATGCTCCCACTTCAACATCTCTACTCCAAAAGTGTCATTTCAAAACAATCAGAAGATGACAACTGCAATGTCCATCATTTGTGTGAACCGCATCCATGAAAAAAATACAATGCAAAACAACTAATTAATGTTTTGATCATAAGCTTGTGCAATCACAAAACTAAAAGCTTCATACCTGTCATTGCTTTTTCCAAGGAGTTTTCGAATGGATGACTGACTAACACGCCTACATTTAGCTGAAATCAGACCATGTGAAAGAGTGGCATGCATAAAACAGAACTTTTTAAATACTAACAAATATTTCAAAACTCTAAACGCAACTGGAGACTTGAACAAATAAGGTCAGCGCAAATCTGTTCTACAAGTTCATCCTGAAGTTCAGTCTACGTCCCGCTTTCCTCAAACCTTTTGTGTGGTGGGAAGGAAAAAAGAACAATATCAAATAAAGCAAAAAGAAAAGCCTCACCCTTGCACATTCGGACAATTCATCACCTGTCATGATAAGACTTTTGAGCAAAGCACTATAAAAGCAGACTACACAATGGGAAACAAGGAACAAGAAGAGCCATCCACCAATTTGTATAGCAATAATAGCTCTCAAGAACATTAGAATGCCATCAATCAGAATAACTACAATGAAGTCTCCAATATGCATGCTTGCCATGCTGATATACCTAGTGGTCACCAGCAGCAGCAGTGTGAATGTGGGTGCTGTAGTTTCTCGACATATGATGGAACTGCACGGGCTAAAGACCTACCTGGTCAATTCTCCGACACAAGCAATGCCTGCATCACAAATTGCGCTCCTCGGGAAGGTTGCCGACAATTTACCGAATGTCCCAATCGAGCAGCGCTTCGTCTACTCCTACCAACACGTATTCCAAGGGTTTGCAGTCCTCATGACCACTGAAGAGGCCCAGAGAATGGGGCTGCAAGAAGAAGTTAGCATGGTTCAGCCGGATGAGATTGCAGCAAAACCTCACACAACACGCACTCCCACTTTCCTCGACCTCTTGACCCCGACGTCTGCAACCACTTATGGCAATGGGCCTCTCTGGAATGCTTCGAGAAAAGGCGAAGATGTCATCGTCGGTCTCCTTGACACTGGCATATGGCCTGAGCATCCTTCCTTTTCCGATTCTGGTTATGGCCCCATACCAAGCCGATGGACGGGAAAGTGCGAATCCTACCCTCCTTCCTTCATCGCCAACACTTCCTGCAACCTCAAGCTCATTGGTGCCCGTGCATTCTTCCGAGGATATGAGTCTAGGGCAGGGCCTATCAACCAAACCCTAGACTTCCGGTCCCCACGAGATAGCAATGGTCATGGTACACACACAGCTTCCACTGCATCTGGATCCACCCTTCTCACCACCAACTCTTC
>JBBBWG010020556.1:9415-77180 GCA_037176905.1 Azolla pinnata
ATGCTTTGAGAGTTGTAAAGAACTAAGCCCTAAACCTATCACCATGCTTTGAGAGTTGTAAAGAACTAAGCCCTAAACTTATCACCATGCTTTGAGTTGTGAAGATCTATGTTCTCAATGTCTGAATTGTACAAAAGAAATAAATGGATCCGTGGCGCAATGGTAGCGCGTCTGACTCCAGATCAGAAGGTTGCGTGTTCGATTCACGTCGGGTTCATGTGAACTTTTGATGGTTGCAGCTGCTTCTTAACAACTGAGAATACAATTTTCGTGTCCTACATATTGAGGAAGATTTTTCTTGAATACATTTATTGATTGGATCCTTTCCTTTACAAATTCTACAACAAAAGTCAAGCCTCATATTGATTGACCATGTTGCACGGAGGAGGAAGTCTGTGGTAATCAAATGATTTTGATGAAATTTCTTTACAACTATGAAGACAATTTTTTATTGTTACATGTTGTGGATGATTTTTCTTGAATACATTTATTGATTGGATCCTTTCCTTTACAAGTTCTACAACAAAAGTTAAGCTTCATATTGATTGGCCATGTTACATGGAGGAGGAGTTCTGTGGTAATCAAAGGATTTTGATGAAATTTCTTTACAACTATGAATACAATTTCTTTATTGCTACATGTTGTGGATGAGTACATTTATTGATCGGATCCTATCATTTTCCAGCTTACAACAACAAAAGTCAAGCCTTATATATCGATTGACCATACATGGATGAGGACATCTGTGGTCATCAAAGTCAAAGTGGCAGAATGCCGAAGCTCTTCCTGAGCTGCTCGAACACGAAGAAGGTGACGATGGTGTGGGGTCCGATCCTCAGCCAAACAGGTACAAATCCCTTGTACAGGCCCAGCGGCCCTTCGGAGCGCAACGTCTTCCAAAAGCAATCGAGAGTCGATGCATAGAGCACACCGTGGCCACTCGGATGAACCGCTTGCTGCATTATCCTACGATGATATAACAAGCCACAAGAGCGTTAGGATGCGATGATACTTTGAATGCCATCGATTTCACAAGGTTTCCAACTTCAGTGGTTCATATAGTAAGTGTCGCTGTATTTTGAACTGATTGGGCAAGATGATGATGGAATCCTTATGTTGCCAGTATGGCTTCAGTCCCAGACTCGAAAATGGAGCAGTGTATCGATGTATAAATTTCCAAAACCAGTGCAAGGATTATTCTACTTTGATGTGTTGTTTTGTATTTCAACTGATGATTCGGCTAATCATTATTGACAACAGGCATCTGATGCTCCAATTCCTGCTTCAAACCTTGTTGAGAGCATCAGACTGCAGTTTGAAAAGAATGGTTGGGCACCAAATTGATAATTTGGGGATGACATTCTTTCTCTTACAGAGATGCTTCTATGTCGAATTGGGTGGTGAACTTAATGTGGCTGTTGGGACAAAAATATTATTCTGTCCAAGGACATCGATTGATTAGCATTTGTTGGGTGCGGTTGCATATGCCCATATCGATTGATTACCATTTGTTGGATGCGGTTGCATATGCCCATACAAGTCTATATCGCAGAAGCTGCAAGCCGAGATTCGGACCTTGATCCTTCTTGGAGAAATTGTTCTTTGGTATCAAATTTCCAAGTTATGGACAGGCATTGTTACCAGTACAGCAACGATCATGGGCAGCAATAAGGCGGAATGTATGTATGCAGATCTGTATGCATGTTTTCAACATGATCATGGGCATGGATTCGGATCGACGATTTGCATTTATCAATTGTCAAATTTACCTGGTCCGGATGAGGTCAACTGGTGCAATGGCAATGGCTGACATGAGCCCTGCTACCATCGAAGCCACCAAATGGCATGCGATGCCCTCCTGCATGATGCCTGCATTCAGGAGCGTATGCTTTGCATGGTCATAGCTAGGAGCCTGCGCTGCATTGAGTAAAGCTGCCCTCTGCATGGTGGGCACCAGTCCACGGTAAAGGCCACTCAACCCCTCTGTACGAGCAATCGAAGCCATGGCTTGAAATGGTCCACGATAATTCCACGGCGTATGAGCAGCCCCTGACAAAAAACACAACAGTTAAACTTGTTGGACTTGTCCCAAAAGACAAAACAAAAACAGTTAAACTTGTTGGACTTGTCCCAAAAGAGAAAACAAAAACAGTTAAAACCTGTTGAACTTGTTCCAAAAGACAAAAAAACAGTTAAAACCTGTTGGACACGTGTTCCCAAAAGACAAAACAAAACCTGCTGGACTTGTCCCCAAAGACAACAAAAAAACCAGTTAAACCTGTTGGACTTTGCCCCAAAAGACAAAACAAAATCTGCTGGACATTGTCCCAAAAGACAAAAAAAAAAAACAGTTAAACCTGCTGGACTTTGTTCCAAAAGACTAACCTGTTGGACATGTCCAGCCCAGCCCAACACATACAAAACAGTTCTACCCCCTGTTGGATATGTCCAGCCCAGCCCCAAAAGAAAAAAAAACAGTTACTCTGTTCAGTTGTACATATATTGGTCGAACGCATGGAAATCGGAGAGCTGATTCATCCATTCCATTTCTTCTTAGCCGCTTCAAAGCATACAAAGCTAATATGCCTCTCCATGCAGCTAGATTTCATCTAGAAACAATGCTATACATCAAATTGAGCACACTGCTGGTTTCTGTTTTGAATCACTACCGTTTCCAAAGTTAAATATATTGCCATGCCTCGGACAAGAAATCAGAGTTCCCATGTATTTGCATGCCTTCATTCCGTATGGTGTTATCCACATCCCAAAGAAAAAGCAAAAAAAACAGAGAAAAAATTTTGCAATGAAATACCCTGTCTTGGTGTGTGTAATACATACATGCATATCTATCTCCTTTCTTTTGTACCAAGTGCTACGTGGAAGGCCGCAAGTACCCAACATTCTCTTTTAGCATCTAAACTCATGTACCTCCGATACTTGTGGCCATCGCTGTTGAATGAGCTTGCATTCTCACCATCACCACGTCAGTCGGGTTGGCGACAGCACTGCCAATTATGCCAGCACTCGCGCCTGCTGCAACTTTGATCCATAGTGGTGTATGTGCAGGATCAGTGCCACCGAAAGCCTAGAGAATGGAAAAGGAAAAGGAATGCATACATCTTCACAAGACTCCCTAATATGCGTGTCGATGGACTTTATGGCATCCTACATGTCGAATGTACAAGCAATACCAAACAGAGTCTATGTTGCATGTAAGGATGTACAGAAATATATGGAACCAATGCCAGAAAGTCTCAATGAATGAATGCATTCATGTGTGTGTGTGTGTGTGTGTGTATGCTGTGTAACACACATACGCAATGCCAGAAAGCCTGAACATGCAGCTGTGTGAGTGTGTTGTATGCAGTTTGTGTACATATGCACAAGCTTATATTGGTGTAATCACACCAAGGGGAGATTGCTCCAAATCATAAAGCCTGAACATGCAGCTGTGTGAGTGTGTTGTATGCAGTTTGTGTACATATGCACAAGCTTATATTGGTGTAATCGCACCAAGGGGAGATTGCTCCGAATCATACATTTCTCTTACCGATTTGAAAGGCTCATATAGTCCCATTCGTATGCTGGAGTAGGATGCCTCCCTCAACAATGCAGCCCCTGTTCCCCTCCACAGCCCCGCCAAACCCTCGCTTCTGCCGATATGCAAAAGTCCGGAAAGAAAGCTTTTGTACAAATGTTCCTATGCATACACACAAATACATATATATACACATAGATTGAAGCCCATCATGTTAACTTTTTCTACAGGGACAAACATCAAATCATTCTAAACGAATTCACCGGAACACCCCCTAAGTTTTCCTGAGCAGAACATGCCCACTACTATACTTTAGGGAGGTTGTTACGGCAGTTTTCTGAGAATCTTGGTGTATATTCAAGCAGATGATGTTCACGATAAGAGCCTTTTTCGGTGATTTCTTTCCCCCCTCTCTACTTCCATGTGTGCCGCTGTGTTCCTCGAGGACAGTGGGGTAAAACTTGGCAAAAGCAAAACCGAAAGCAAATCTCACCTGTGTTGCCGAAGATGATGCACCATTCAACTGCATCCGAACCTTGATCACATTCACGGGATTGGTGACAAAAGCTCCGCACATGTTGCTCATGCCAGCAATCGGCGTAATGGCCAGACTCTTACGCCAATCTTTAAATAGGTCCTTTGCTGCATAAAGAAGGAATAAGGCATAGATCAAAGCACTGCAACAACGAAACGCATCCGAAGCATAGTAGCATGGCATTGCCATGCGTAAAACAACATTCCAAAACTTTCTCTTTCACGCATCATCTTGCGCTCGCATCGCATGCACACGAGCTGTGAAAGATGGAGACTTGTGATAGGACATACATCGCCATTTCATCACGGTGAACAATTTATCGATTTTGGGGGAGCGAAAAAAGAAGGAAAAAAAAAGCAGATTCAAGTCATGACACTGCTGTGTTGCACACGAAATCACTAAGAAAACATTCGAAATGTTGGAGGAAGGTCCGTCATGGGGACTACTAACTAACTCCAGCACACTAACTGCGAAGGAAATCGGGCCAGGCAAAAGCTCCAGTATGTGGGCATGTGTAGGGAAATCGGGCAAAGAAAGCTGGGGTGGGACTCGAATCATCAAGGCACGGTCCAAGAAGTTAAGCAGGAGAAGCAGAAAAAGGAATCAGATCTGGAGTTCTAGTAGATGCATAGTATACAGGAAACCAAAGAACTCACATGTGGGCTGCTTTTCTTCCATAGCCAGCGTGAAAGATCCTCTGGTTTTCCTGCTCTGCTCCCTCGTTCAGCCTCACTCTCTCTCTCTCAGAGAATTTACATGCCCCTGTTGTGTATGTGCATGTGGGCACATGCGCATGTTATGTGTGTATGTATGTTCATGGGCGATTTGATGCGTGTGCCCCTATACATACCACATTTCCTTCTCCTTTCTTTGCCCCCCAGATGCTGCTCAGGGACAGCGCCTTCCTCGTCTCCATCCCAGACATCGCCTCTGCGTTGCAGAGCTGTGGGAAGAAGGATCGCCACGCTGCTGCTCCATCCCTGCATCTGTTCCTCTGCTCCCATGGCCTTGAAGCTCACCCCTTCCTGGGTAACTACCTTGTGCCCATGTGGGTTCAGGCGGGCCGCATGGACATGGCCCAGCAAAGCTTTGACAAGCTCTCCTGCCAGAATGAATGGTCCTGGAATTCTCTGCTCAATGGCTACACCAAACATTGCGGCGATCCGCGGAGGGCTCTTGAGCTCTACCGCAGGATGGAGCAGCCGAATTCCGGCGATGGGAATCGTGGCGACATAGCGCCCAGCAGTCACACTTTCGTCGCGATCTTGAAAGCCTGCGCGAAGCTCAAGGACTCGGCATCGGGCATCCGAATCCATGACCAGGTCGACAGGACCGATGCATCGAAAGATAACCTCGTCGTCGCCAATGCATTGATCGACATGTATTGCAAATGTGGTCTGCTGGAGAACGCACACCAAGTCTTTGGACGCCTCAGAGCTCGTTCGGTCATCTCGTGGACATCCCTCATGTCGGGTTGTGCCCATCATGGGCGTGATGATATGGCACTGCCGTGTCTCCAGAGAATGCAAATCGAAGGCCTTCCTATCGATCCTGTCATGATCATTTGCTCCTTGAAAGCCTGTGCTAGCTCCAAAGCTATGAGAAAGGGCCTAGAATTGCATGTGACGATCGAGAACCAAGGACTCCTTTGTGCAGACCTGGTCGTAGGGAATGCGCTGGTCGATATGTATATCAAATGTGATTCACTCGAGAGCGCAAAGGTGTTATTCAACAAGATTCCAAACCGTGATGCTGTCTCATGGACGACATTGATTGCCGGATATGTCGAGCATGGGTATAATAAGGAGGCTTTGAGATGCTTCGATGAGATGCAATGTAAGGGTTTCATGCCTGATGCAGCCACATTAGTATGTGCTTTGAAGGCATGTAGCAATGTAAGGGACTTGGAAATGGGTGTGAACTTACATGCAGAAGTCGAGCGATTAGGGCTGATAGAGACCAATCCTGCAGTTGGGAATACGCTCATCGATATGTATGCCAAGTGTGGGTTTCTGGAGAGAGCAAATCAAGTGTTTATCCGGCTTCCAGTTAGGGATGTGGTGGCATGGACCGCACTTATATCTGGCTATACCGAACATCAATGTAGTGATGAAGCATTGCATTGCTTCGACCAAATGCGGATCGATGGAGTGGGCCCAAATGATGTAACGTTTATCTGCGGCCTCAAGGCATGTGCCCTTGCTGGGGCCGAAGAAAAGGGATGCGAAATACATCACGAAATCGAAAGGCGAGGACTGGTGGATAGAAACATCATAGTTGGGACTGCTGTTGTTGATATGTATTGCAAATGGGGTGCGCTTTCTAAAGCACTGCATGTTTTTGACAAACTTTCAGTTCGAGACGGAGTGGCATGGACTGCGCTGTTGACCGGATATGCCCAAATTGGGGAAAGCTGGAATGTCGCGAGTATATTTGAAAGGATGGTATCTGAGGGTGTGAATCCAAACCCTGTGACCTTTCTAGTCCTTGTGCGTGCATGTTGCCATTGTACAAGCATATTCAACAAAAGTCTGACTTACTTCGAAGCTATGACTCGAGAGTTTGGGATCAATCCGACCTTAGAGCATCACACTTGCATGGTGAGTTTTCTAGGCCGAGCTGGGGAATTCGAGAAGGCGATATCAATGATAAAAGAGATGCCATCTTCCCCTGATCATGTCATGTGGCATGCTCTGATGGTTACCTGTCAACATTGGGGGAATGTTGAGTTTGGGAGGAAGGCATTCAAGGAAGTTTTACAGCTGGACTAACTTATGCTCTATAAAAGCCTTCAACCTAGTCTTGACTGAAGTGGACTTTCTTCCAGCATCTCTTGGAGGATCTATATATGTGAGGATTTTCTCAACCCATATGATCTTCCACAAAGACATCTGGAGGTTTCTTTCGACTCCCTCAAAACATCAAATCTGTTTACGAAAGCATGCATTTTATGTGAAACAAACTCAGGAAAACAAAGGGGAGATATACAACAATGATGGCATATTTGGGTTACATCCTGTGGCATACTTGCAGCAAAGTGCAGCAGGGGATAACAGCTTCGAGCAAGCTCAAGAGTCCAATAGTGACATAGTAAAGAGTGCCCAACGACCTTGTTTTGCTGATCATGGTTGGTCAACAAGCTGTTATTTTGATGGTTCACTCAGTTACTGTCAAAACCACCGACCATGCTGAAGAGCTGAGTCAGTGCTGCTTGGGTTTTCTTGCTCCCAGGCTCTATAGAAGCCCTCACACTGTTTCAACGTACCTAAGTCTGCCCATCTGCGGAAATCTCTAGATGCTCCAGGAAGTGAGGATGCAAATGTGAATGCCAAGGGATATTAGTTGAAGTTGATCTGAGTGGTTAAATCTTGTATGTGAGCAAACCTCGGCAAACCAAGCAGCTATATGTCTGATTTGCAATAGGGGAATGTAGTCTGTCATTGATGAGTTAGTCTGCTAGTAGTGGTAGTGCCTGCATCTACCACTACTCTCAACTGTATATCTAGTACCTACCACACTTGATAAAGCTACAAATTAGTGGCTCAATGTATGAGAAGCAGTTTCATCACACCAGGAAGTCATGTCTGTTTTACGAAGTGAATGCGATCAAAATTCAAACAGCAGAAAATACTCGTGTGCTCTAAAGGGGTACAAGCACCCTCATAGAAAACAGTGTATGTGTACGAGTGAAAAGAAAGCCTTGGAAAAATCAATGAAGAGATTGAGTGTGGAAGGGATTCCTTCTCTTCCATGATTTTCGCGTGTTGGGAACTGATGCCTTTACAAAATGATTGGATTGAGTATGATGTACTTATATGACTGGTAGTACACATGCCAGCATGTAGAGTTGCTTTGTCTTCTGCCTACCAGTGATCATACACTCTGAACTTGCTTTTGCTTAATGAGTTCTAGAAATGGGGACGTGAATCAGATTTTTGGCAGTCAACCTTGGAGATTCTCCAAATTTAAGGTGTAAGTAAATCTCTGCTGCAAACATTAGGGGCTTAGTGTTTAGGGTACACACTGCACCATTGATTCTGTTAGCCCACTTGTGCACTGTGTCTTGTAATCCAACATCTACATCTGTTCAGTATGTTGTACAAAAGCTCTCACAGAAAATGTGTCTGTTTCTCAACACATTGATTTTATTGACAGTCTTTCTTCAATACAAAAGAAAAATCTGAGATTCAGTCTTCTTTGTTCCACATGTATATTTGTTTTCAATGCCCTAAGAAAAGAAGGGCGGGAGGGCAGCCAGGCTGAATTCAGGCTTCTCTGAGAAGAAATGAATCATTTCTGATGAAACATTCAGTTTTCATTGTGGCATTCGCAAATGCGTGTTGTCCGCACCTAACATTTCCCCACTTCTTGCAAGCATTCAGCACACTCTGCCACATCACAAGATTAGGGGAGAACGGTGATCTTTGAATCATCGTTAGAGCAGCGTCTAAGTCACCAGCCCGACCAAAGACATCCACCATGCAGCTATGGTGTTGTAGGGTTGGGAAAATACCGTGCTCCTCAGTCATCGCTTCAAAATACGATTGGCTCTTACTAAACAAACCCCTGCGACCACATGCGCAGAGAAGCACAACAAAAGTAACCGGATTTGGACTCATACCTCCCTGTAACATTTGTTCAAACATTTCGAAGGCGTTTTCATACTCTCCAATTTGAGCATATCCGGCCATTAGTGCTGTCCAAGAGATCACATCTCTCACTGGAAGAAGGTCAAACACTCCTCGAGCTTTTGCCAGCAGACCACATTTTGAGTACATATCAATCAGCGTGTTGCCAATGACAAGATTGGTTTCCAGCAGCCCTTGTCTTTCGATCTCACCGTGGATTTCTCCAGCTTTCTCCATAGCCCCGGTGTTTCCACAAGCTTTTAAGCTACAAATGAACGTAACAGCATCAGGGGAGACACCTTTCGCTTGCATCTGCTCAAGACATCTCAAGGCTTCTTCGCCATGCTCATGCTCGACATAGCCGGAGATCATTAGGTTCCACGAAACGACATCATGTACTGGAAGCAAATCGAAGACTTGGCGTGCCTTCACCAGACAACCACATTTAGCATACATGTCTAACAAGGTGCTTCCGACAATGAGGTCCCATTCAAGCAACCCTAGTCTTTCAACCTCGGCATGTATCTCTTCGCCTTTCTCTATGGCCCCTATATTGCCACATGCTTTCAAGGTGCATATGAATGTGGCAGAATTTGGAGAGATGTGATCATAACCCATCTCATCAAAACAGTTTATTGCTTCCTTGTCATATCCGTGCTCGACATACCCTGTTATCAATGCATTCCAAGTTACTACATCTCGATCGAGGAGCTCATCAAACACCTCTTGTGCTAGATCCAGTGAACCACATTTAGCATACATGTCGACTAATGCATTTCCAAGGATAAGGTTGCTTTCTAACAGCCCCATTCTTTTTACCTCTGCATGTATTTCTTGGCCCTTCTGTACAGCTCGTGTACAAGAACATGATTTTAAGGCACAAACAAATGTCACCGCATCAGGGAAAATAGCTTCCAGTTGCATCAGCTCAAATGTCTCGAGGGCTTTCGCACTGTGACCATGTTCGGTATAACCACCTATAAGGGCAGTCCAAGAGACTGCATTGCGAATGGGAAGCCTATCAAACACTTCTTGAGCATTCTGAACCAGGCCACATTTACCATACATATCAACCAAGGTCCTACCAATGAATTCATTTTTCGTCAGAATCCCCTGCCTTTCGATCTCCATATGTATTTCCTGGCCCTTGTCAATGGCGCCCATATCACCACAAGCTTTCAAGCTACAAACCAATGCAATGGCATCCGGAGAAACACCTTCGATTTGCATGTGCTCAAAGCATTCCAGTGCTTTGTGGCCTTGTCCATGTTCAGAATACCCTGAAATCAATGTGGTCCAAGCAACCACATCACGAATCGGAAGCTTGAAAAACATTTCTTCAGCTCTATTCATGGCCCTGCACTTCATATACATATCAACCAGTGCATTGCCAACAACTGTATCTCTTTCCAAGCATCCACTCTGATATATTTGGGCATGAATCTCTTGGCCCTTATTGATCGCTGCGATACTTCCACAAGCCTTCAAGACACCAACAAAGGTGGTATTATTTGGAGAGCATCCTTCACTTTCCATGTCTTTGAAGCTTTTCAGTGCCTCCTTACCATGCCCTTGTTCAGCATATCCCATGATCAATGCATTCCATGACACAATATCTCGGCTCAAAAGACTATCAAACACTTGTTGTGCTCTTGAATGGAAACCACATTTCATGTACATATCAATTAAGGTAGTACTGAGAATAATATTCCCCCTAAACCGTTCTACACTATCAATTGCACTGTGAATTTTGATGCCTTTTTCCAGATCCTTGGAGATTGCGCAGCCTTTAAGTAGGGAAAGGAATGTATGCTCATTAGGGATTACTTCCGGTTCCTCTTGCATTTTCTCATACAGAGAGAAAGCAAGACGTAGTTTTGAACACTTGACATAACCAGAGATAAGCGCATTCCAGGACCAATCTTTACGATATGCCAAACTATCGAAAACCTCTTGAGCTGCATATATGTTCCCGATTTCTACTAACATCGGGACAAGATAGTTTCCTAGTGATTCATGAACATGAAGCCCAGAACGGCGTAACAGTGCATGCAGCCGAGATGCATAGGTTTTATTCTTCACTTTGGCGCATCGGCAGAGTGATATTCGTGCGAGTTCTTCGAACGTGGACTGGGGCAAAACCCCTTCTTCCAAGGAGCTCAATGCATCTTTTAAGCTGATTGTTCTCAGATCGTTATGTCGAGCCATTTTGCATGATCTTCAGCTTGTTTTTTGCACTCTTCTTTTTACAATCTTTGCTTCAAATCCCTTGGTAAATTATACATCCTTTTACATGAATGGCAATGACATGGTTATCAAGCTTAACTTTTCTCATCTTTGCCACTGCTTCTTCTTCTTCTTCTTCTTCTTCCTCTTCTTCTTCTTCTTCTTCTTCTTCGTTTTCTGCATTTGCAACCTTTCTATTTTTTAACCCTTAGTGATCCAGAATTTTCCATTACTGAAATTTGAGGGCTGTTGATCTTATCCAAGGAGGACCAACAGCAGATTTGCTTACACAATCCCAACTGTATGTCCTCGACAGCCATTTGAGCAGTTCTGTCCCACCTTTTGGGCAGAAGCGATTTACGTTGTGCAATGATTTTTGCCGGCCTTTCAAAGTGGGTTCTTTCCATTGAGAGATTTACCTTACCAGCAAGGTTTGGGTATATCTAGCATAGCAGCAGCATCCAGCAATGTTTTGCCCGGCCCTTTCAGTTCAGAGCTTCGAGGGCCTATGGTTGGAGAAACAATCTCGGGTTGGGATTGATAGCTTCCATGGCAGTTCATCCTCCTATAGGGGGGGTCACCTTCTTCTACTAGTCTTCTTCCTTTTCTGTTGCATTTTGTGTTGGTTTAGGGTTTACAGGTTTGATGCACACTTTGAGGGTGTATAGTGGAAGAGCATATCGTTCTCGTCAGAGGCTCTAGTAGTGGATGCCCATGGCTATGGCTTGACCTTTGGCAAGCATGGCTGAAAATGCAGTACCGACCAGTTTAGGGGTTTAGGGTTCACGAGCCCAGAATCACAAACATCAGCGACATGATGTGAACAAATGTCTCCTTTTCTCTCTCTCCCCTCTTGGGCATAGTTCTGCCACAAGGACATAAGATCTGCAATCTTATCTAAGAAAGGAGCATCTTGCAAGGTCTAGGAATGGTAAACCTGATGCACATCTACTCATTGGGGACCAGCGATCGATGGGATTAAGGGGGAGAAACGAGTAGAATCCCGAAGAAAGTTCATGCATGGCACCGCATTCAGCGATTGTTTACCATCTCCAAGAATGTGTAGGAATGCAACCCTCCCAAGCATGATGGGATGATGGAATCATGCGGTTTTGTGCCCATCAGAAATATATATATAGATATACTTATAACCCACTTAGATCGATCCGCAGGCAGTCGTCGTCAGCAAACCAAACCATGGCAGTGGATTTGAAGGAGAATTCAGAGATGCAATGGCTTCACCGCGAATCTGGTGCATGAAAGAAGGGAGATTGCTCTTAGGTCCTACACCTAACACTAAACATATCAAAAGAAGGGCTTAACAACAATTGAAAGAATTGAATAATGGCTTTGCTTTTCGTTGATCTGCTGCCTCCCCATCTTGGTGTGTGTTTTTCACACGCTCATATACACGGCAGCAATGAATGAATGAGATGGGTTCAGCTCAAAGAATGTTGTTGACATGGACAGCAGAAGAGTGGAGGAAGGGGGGCACAGATGATGATGATGATGATGATGATGATGATGATGATGATGATGATGATGATGATGATGATGATGATGATGATGATGATATTGACGATGATGATGATGATGATGATGATGATGATGATGATGATGATGGTGGTGGAGGTGCTGGTGGATGCTTCAGCTCAAAGAATGTTTTGACATGAACAGCAAGAGTGGAGAACGAGGGCACATATGATGATGGTGATGGTGATGATGGTGGTGGTGGTGGTGATGATGATGATGGTGCTGGTGGCGATGATGATGGTGATGATGATGGTGATCATGGTGATCATGGTGATGGTGATGATGGTGGTGGTGGTCATGGTCATGGTCACGGTAATGGTGATGGTGATGATGGTGGTGATGGTGATGATGCGATGATGGTGATAGTGGTGGTGATGATGGCGATGGTGGTGATGATGATGATGATGATGATGGTGATGGTGATGATGGTGATGACGATGACGATGGTGGGAGGCTCATGTTTGCAAGCACAACGAAGCGAAGCACGAGCTTGTGCCGCTCCGGCTCGGGCTCATGGTGTGAACAGGTGTGAAACCGGACACCAGCGGCGGCGGCGGCCCGGTGCTCGATCCCGTGCTTACGGTGTCAGCATTCCGCGCGAGCTTGCGAGCCGCCCGCAGCCTCGGGGACAGCCACGGCGAGAGCGACAGCGACGCCGACGGCCGCGGCGTCGAGTTGTGTGACGACCCGCTCGTGCTCCTGCAAGAGAGAGAGAGAGAAGTTTCAAAAAAAAAACACAAACAACAAATACAAAACCCCAAAAGAACCCTTAAGAGGATCGATGTGCCCCGAAAGACCCGAAACCCTAAACCCCACGAGGGCGGCCGGCTTTCCTGGTTTTCGTACCTGGCATTACCCGAAGGCTCGGGCTCGGAGCCATGCGGAGGTGCGCCATTGCTAGATTCCGTGTGCGACGAGGATCGGGGAATATTCTCCGCCGAGCTGTCGCCGGCGGCGGCCGCGGCGCTGGTACCGGAGGATATTCCCCGGCGCCGGGGAATATTCTCCGGCGTGGTGCCGCCGCCGCCGCCGCCGGTGATGGCGGGCAATCCGCTGCTCGCCGCCCGCCGCCCGGATCGCGGATCGAAGACCACGAGGCAAAAGCATCGATCGCTCGCTTGAATGCTCAGCCGACTTGGCGATGAGAATCGGCCGTGATCCGAAGCATCGCCGTCCTCCTCCTCATCATCATCACCATCACCATCAGCATCGGCATCGGCATCACCATGGCTGAGCTCCAGCTGATCGAGGCTGCTACTACCAGCACGATCAGCTTCGACGCCATCGCTCTGGCACAACAAGGTCCTAAGCATGCGGCCAGTGCGTGGCGGCAGCTCGCTTCCGCTTCTGATGTTTTGCTGTTGTTGTTGTTGTTGTTGTTGTTGTTGTTGTTGTTGTTGTTGTTGAACGGCCGAAGCCGGAACAGGGGATAGCAGTTCTGGATCCATGGAAGCGCTCGTAGCAGCAGCAGCAGCAGCAAATCGCTGCCTTAGCGGCAAACTGTCGAGACGATGGGCATAGCGGACATGGCTGCCTCCCTTGCGTTTCCGGCGGCTTGTTCTTCTCCCCTGTTTTAGGGCACAATGGATCAGAGCAAAGCACTGCGTCGGAATCGACGATGGCATATTTTCTTCCTCTTCTTCTTCTTCTTCGTTTCGGGCTCGAGCATCAGGAGAACCAACCACCATATCCAGGCCTTGTTGCTCCGCATCAGATGAGCTCCGTATCGAAAGGAAGCTCGCCAAGCTTCGGCCCGAGGGCTTGCCTCGAGCAACATCCGCCGCTGGGGTCGACGATCCCACGCTCTCCGATTTCACAAGCGCAGCTCCCCGATCCTCCGCTACGGAGATGTCCCCCTGCTCAAGAAGAGGTTCTGCCTCCGATCTAGGGTTTCCAGCCGCCATGGCCAAGCGCAGCAGAGAGATGGCGATGCTGCACCGGAACTCGGCGTCGGGGTGAGCTTCGCGGCATGCCATGGCCAGATCGAGGGGCGTAAACCCTAGCTCATCGCGCTCGTTAACCCTAATCCGCGGGCAGCGCAGCAGCAGCGAGACCAGGTTCTCGTCGATCTTGGCGGTGGCCACCGCCAGATGCACAGCTGCTTGGCCTTGCTCTGTCTTCCAGTTCACATAGTCCAGCACCGCTGCCGATTCGGCGCATCTCAGGAGCTCCTTCACCATCTCCAGCCTCCCGCCTTGCTTCATGATGAGGCTTGTCGGGGCCTGCTTCGTGCCCCTCACCGCCGAATGCAGCGGGGTCTCGCCCTGCGCATTCCTCTCGAAGATCGCATCTCGGCTGCACTTCATCAGCTCCATGGCTACCTGCAAGCATCCCCTCCTCGCCGCGATGTGCAACGCGGTGTTCCCCTTGGCATCTCGCCCGCATACGCTCTCGGGGAAGAGCTCCAAGATCAGCCTCACAACCTGCCATGATTCCCATTCCAAAAATCGCATATCCGTGAGCCCCCGAGGAAAAGATCCATTGCCATATCGCCATTCGTGAATCACGCAGAAACAAGCATAGCACACAGTGTTTCTTTGCATCTGCTTCCAATTCATTCACTCTCAGACAAAGCATAAACACAGTGTTGTTTTCTTGCATCTGCTTCCAAATTCATTCACTCTCAGACAAAGCATAATGCACAGAGTCTTTTTTCTTGCATCTGCTTCCATTCATTCACTCTCAGACAAGCATAATACACACTGTTTTTGTTTTTTCTTGCATCTGCTTTAGTCTAGTTTTCGCAGTAATCCGGCATCTGCCCAATTCCCTGTACAGTTTTCCAGCACTGTTTTTCCACGGCCGGAGCTTTCGGAGCTTTCGATGCTGCTGTTCCAGCTCCATGTCCCCTCCCCCACATGCTATGGTTCTTCCAACCTCAAAATTCTCACTTCTTTGTGCATACTACTGTTGCTCCACAGAATTGTGCATGCATGCATTACAGTTAGATTTCTACCATGAAACATAGCAATGAGCTGGGAGAAAACATTACCTGCAAGTGGCCTCTCCCAGCTGCAGCATGGAGAGCAGTGAAGCCATTGCCATCTCTGAAGCAGAGAACATTCATGGTTTCCTCACACTTCCTGTTTACTACATCCCCATCCCCATCTCCATCTCCATCTCCATCTCCAAGCAGCAATGCTTTCACCATATCCACGTTGCCCGCCTTGGCAGCCGCAAGAAGGGCTTTGGTTCGAACGCCCGCAGGTTCATCGAGAGCATACCCCGCATGAGCTCGCCGAGCCAAACGGAGAATGGTCCTAAAGATGCTCTCATTTCTCCCTCTTGCAGCTGCATACAGCAGATCGGAGAGCCCGAATTCGCAGTCCAGCTCTCGTGCCGTGGGGCCATGCCCCGGGAACGGTAACGATCTCATGGTGTAATGAAGCAAGCCCTCATCACCGGCGCAAGCAGCGACATAGAGCACCCAGTAAGCACCGCGAAGATCCGAATGCAACGAACGGTGTAGCAGCACACCGACGTCGAGCTTGCTCCTCCTCCTCCTCCTCTTCTTCTTCTTCTTCTTCTTCTTCTTCTCGGTACATACACCATGTTTGGATTCATGGTTCTGATCGACTCTGTGCTTCGAGGCTTCATCCATGGCCTGTTTCGGAGCATCTTGCCCCGAAAGTTCATCCATACCCTGCATCGAAGCTTCATCCTCATCCACACCCTGATCTTTTCCGCAGGAAAGATGGTCTCCATCCAGGAGCAGAAGCTCTTTCACCACTTTGGCTCTCCCGGAAGCAGCCCGGGCGAAGGAGAAGTGGTCATCCCATAGCTTCTCGAGCCGTCGCAGCCTTCTCTTGGAGGTGAGGTTATGGAGGAGCGAAGGATCCATCCGCAGAAGCTCTCGCACGACCTCTGTGTGCCCGTTCGCTGCCGCCCAATCGATGGGAGCTACAAACCACCATCCCTCGTAGGTCCGTTCTAACCTGAGAGGAAGAAACCCCATCGCTGTGCCGCCCTTCAAGCTACCTCTACCTCCTCCTCGGGACCCTCCTCCTCAGAGCTGACTCGCTGACATGAACTCCTCCATGGTTTTCACTGACTTGGGGATCATATCACCAGTTCCCGCTGCAAATCAAAATCCATGGAGACCAAGAAGCTGATGTCTCCACCTCGGTCGTCCAAAGGATGGGTCCCAACTTCCCCCTCTGCTGCCCACTTCTAGATCAAACACAACAGACACACAGAGAGACACAGAGAGAAAGAGAGAGGATCGACAGAAGCATACCAGAAGTGAGAGCTGCAGGAAGGCCTCGGTTCTCTGCGGTCTTGTGGAGCTTTCCAGAATTTGAAATGCAGCTTGTCTGGGAAATCTCAGAACGACGGGAGGTGCGGTGAAGAAGAAGAAGAAGCAGCAGCAGCAGCAGCAGAGATCAGGAGCCATGTCCAGCCCATGATTGATGGAGCACAATCAGGGATGGCAGAGCAGACGTAGATGAAGCTGCTGATGATGAAGCTGATGATGAAGGGGCGTGCTGGCTATGGCGTTTAGCAGGAGCAGGAAATTCATGGCTTCTTCATTTATGAAGAAGAAGGTCTTTCTTCATTCACACACACACATACATACATACATACATACCGACACATACATATAGACATGCATGCATACATACATACATACATACATGCACACACACATGCATGCATGCATGCATGCACACACACGCACGCACACATACATATACATGCATCTACATGCATCCCTAACATGCATCCCTAACATGCATACACATACATGCATATGCATGCATCCCTAACATGCATACACATACATGCATCTACATGCATATGCATGCATTACATGCATCCCTAGCATGCATACACATGCATGCACGATACGGTTTCTCTTCCTATTTTTTAGCATAACTAGTATGCATTATGTATGTATGAATGCATGCATGCATGTGTATGTGTGTATGCGTATATTTATGTGTGTGTGCATGTATGTATGTGTGTGTATGTATGTATCTGTGTGCATGTGTACACCCATCACCTATCCTCATCATCAATGTACACATACATGTATTAGTTCCAAGCTCAAAAACTTCAGAGTTCACATCCTTTGTGCTCTTCCAAAAGATTATGTGGCTTTCACTCCCGTGCATGCATGCATGCATTCATATCTTCCCCATGTGCAGTTGCTCTCGACGGCGATTCTCCAGTCTCTGGCCTCCAATAGCTTGCTTCTGCGTAAAGATGCTGGAGCGAATGATTACTACACTGGTGGTTTCTTTCGCACGGACGGCAATTGAGCTGAGCTGAGCTGAGCTGAGCTGAGTCGAGCGGAGAGTAGGGCTTTCCTGACATTGCCGGCTGCATGTGACTGAACCATGACGTGGATGGAGACATCGTGGATGAGACCCGCGTGACATGGTTCTTCCCCACCACCCGATTGCGTGTAGTTGAGAACCAAAGTCCGCACAAAGTCCATGGGTTGATTGATCGATGCGACTCGATGATGCACAGAGCCCTCGTGGTTGCATGTGTGCATCATGTGCATGGGTCGGAATCGGATTAACAAAAAGCTCCTCATACCGCATTTTACCTGCTTGGTTCCGAGCTCTTCTTCCACCGGGTGGACACCATCGGTATCTCGAAACCCATTTGCATGGTAATGGCTTCATATCGAGCCGGAAGCAATGGTGGCTCCGAGGCATTGGTAAGTTCATCTTCGTTCCTTGGTCTTTTGGCACATTGAATGCCTTCAATCGTCCACTTCTGGGCCTTCAATCGTCCACTTCTGGGCCTTCAATCGTCCACTTCTGGGCCAGAAGCAGAAGCAAAAGCGGAAGCAGAAGCGGAAGCAGAAGCGGAAGCAGAAGCGGAAGAAGAAAAAGAAGAAGAACAACAACAAGAGGATGACAGACATAGATGCGATCGATTTCGATTTCGTGTATCAGCAGCAGTATCCGTAGCATCATTCCAGAGCCCGTTCTCGAGGTCAATGGGCAGCACTTGATGATCGTATCGTCATCCCCGTTACGCTTCGCAATCTCGCATCGATCCGTACCCCTTCTTCGCTCATTTCTTGCCGGACCCACTTCTCTTCGATTCCGGGCCTTTAACTATGCGCTCTGCATGGTGATCAGACCATCGTTTTTTGACTACGTTGTAGTGGTAGTAGTTTTGGGTCATGATTCTTGTGCTGACTTGCACCCCGGAGAAGGCAGTGCAGCTTCCCAAGAAAGTGCCCTAAGCGAGCGCCCCCAACAAATAATATTCGAGAGTTTTGGACGAAATAACTCTCGGGATATCGCAGCAAGCAAAGCGAGCGGTCCGATGCGATCGCGGAGTAAATGACACTTGCGCAAGCTGATGAGAAAGAGAGAGATAATGATGAAGCACCATCGTATGGAAACTGGCGATCGATCCCAGTGCTCCGAGTTAAACAATTCGACTGCGATCGGTCATGCATCTGTATATAATTGCTGTGGTGATGATCCCAAATGGGAGTGTAAATCCTGTTATGGGGATTAGTGCTTTGGATTTCATTAAAGCAGGCCATGACTAGAGCCCGCATGTTGGGTTTCTCGCAAATCGTGGTCGTTTCGAAGGATTAGGGATGCGAGACCAAGCCTGGAATTCGGGATTCGCTTTGCACTTACGGCCTCCTAATGCGACTAATCACATGCAGATGGAACGGCTGGCGAGTGATTTGGATCATTAGTCTTGGCCATGAATTAGTAATCAAGCATTTGTCGACTGATTAGGGATCCAAACAGGTTTGGCATTTCAATTCAGATTGATGGATCTGCAATCAAAACAGGTTTTGCATTTCAATTCAGATGATGGATCTGCAATGAAATCAGCTTTTGCATTTCAATTTACATGAGTGCCAAACAGGTATTGCATCTCAATCTAGAAGATTGATCGGCGATTCAAACCAGATTTTGCATTTCACTTTAGATGATGTATCTGCAACCGATACAGGTTTTGCATTCCAATTTAGATGACATATCTGCAATCGAAACAGGTTTTGCATTTCAATTGAGACAGGGTTTCTTCCAAAACGGGTGTAAAAACAGCACTAAAATGGCACAAAGAAAACAAGAGACACAGAGGCAGAGAGACAGAGCAAAGATGGGTTCCTTACACTGGGAAGCACCATTCATTACGTTTCCGAGTAAAATCCCATCTCATCCTTTCCACTAAGCTGAGTGAATGTGCGTGTATGTATGCAGCCAGAAGGCAGATTCCACTCCACATTTATAAGACAATCTTTCACAGTATGATGGTGGTTTGAGGGCAGGGGAGGACCTTGTATGAATCTCCAAAGATCATTCGCGCTTCATGATGTACAGGTTTTCCAGTCTGATCGAAACTACGTCGGAAAGAACAGCTTTTGCAGTTTCTGTTCTAAGCACAGCGCACTACAGCTTCTTGCAAGCATTACTACCAGTCGTAGCGCTACTAGCGGTAGTGGTAGCAGCTTCTCTCCATATTTTGCCAGCGATCCGAAGCCTCAACTCGTTGCGATCGTCTGCTGCTCCGGATGTCGAAGAAGAAGAAGAAGAAGAGGAGGAAAAAAAGAGGGCGAGGTTGCGATGGATGATGAGCCCATCGCTGCTATCCCTTACTCTTCGATGGCTATCCCGGATGCTCCTCGGGATGCCCTGCCATGTCAGCTTCCTGCCATGCCCTCCAACCTCAAGGCTGTACGAGAAGTTCTTCGCTTCCGAATCCTCGCCCATGAACCGGAGGAATGCCATGTACACCGGGGCCACACCAAGCCGGAAAGCTTCGAAATGCAAGCAGAAATGCTGCCCGAAGCAATGGAAGACCTGTTGCATTGCCACAAATAGAGCAGAAGAAAGAAAAGGGATGAGAAAACACACTCTCTTACCCATATCCGATACAATGGTATATCCAATTCACAAGCAACGGACAAAAGGGAATGTTCTGGAAATGTTCTTTGATCAGATTCCATTCGAAAACAAGGGCCAAACACCAGATTTTTGTTAAGTGTTTGTTCACTCTTATCATATCCAATTCGAAACAGGTGCCAGAAGCATGTTCTGGACGTGTTCACTCTCGCCATATCCAATTCGATGCTAAATCCGATTTAATGTTTTGGTTCTTATTTTGAATAGGAGTGGCATCGAATTGGACATGGCATTATCCAAAATTAGAACCAAAAGAATGGTTTGGAAGCCCCCACTCTGATCATATCTGATTCAATGCCAAAATCCGATTCGAAAACAAGAGCCAAAAGCAAGTTTTGGGATGCCATATCCGACTCTAAAACAAGAACCAAAAGTATGTTTTGGAAATGTCTACTCTCACCGTATCGGATTCAAAACCCAGAACTAAATGCAAGTGGAACAAGTGGAGCAAGAAAAGATAAAGGAAAAAAAACAAGGCATGAATAGGAAGTGTTTTTTTGAACTTACAGTTAGCATCCATGTCGCATTCTCGACATCCTCGGGATTCCTCTTGATGTAGCGATGGTTGAAGGTGCTCCCCTCATGCATGTCCACGCTATGCTCATCCCTGAGATGGGCCACGATGTCTGGGATACTGCCCACCACCGGACAATCGGCCCCCGAGTATGGACACGCATACGGCCGGAACGAACATGTGCTCTCATGCTTCGCTTTGCTGTAATAGGGCATCACCGCGAGGCAGCCGTGGACCTCGTACTTGCATGGCAGCTCCAGCGCTGCAGCCATCTTCTCCAATGCCAAGCACCTTATGTTGCCCAGCTCGACCCTACACGTGGGGCATTGGTTCGATACCCTCGGCTTGCAATCTGAGCACAGCGTATGCCCATTCGAGCACTACCCAAAGATGCAAACCCCAGAAACAGATCATTCTCGATTCGCGTACTTATCATAATCTTGTGCAATATGCGGGCGTAAAGTACACATACATTACAAGGTTTACACAACCATTCTGAGGGCTTAGGGTTTAAGGTTTTGGGTTGGAGCAGTGCGGGATTCATGATGTTCCACTACCCACAATGGCCCTCTAAAAACAAAAAAAATCAATTTGAACTGCAATTCCTAGAGTGCCCCACAACAGCTCTCCAAAACAAATCAATTATGAAATGCAATTCCTAGATTGCCCACAATGGCCCTCCAACACAAAAATCCATATGTAATGCAATTCCTGGAATGCCCACAATGGCCCTCCAACACAAATCAATATGTAATGCAACTCCTAGAGTTCCCACAATGGTCCTCCAACACAAATCAAATATGTCATGCAACTCCTAGAGTGCCCACAACGGCCCTCCAAGACAAACCAAATATGTAATGCAATTCCTAGAGTGCCTGCCCATAATGGCCCTCCAAAAGAATCAATATGCAATGCAATTCCTAGAGTGCAAGCAAACTCAAGATTCCCTCCGGTCATAGATAGAAGTAGTAAATACACACATGAAAGGAGGAAAACAGAGAAAGCCCAGCTCAAGATTCCCTCCACACCTGATGGATGGGCGGGTACATTGGCCGGGTGCAGACCGGACAGTCGAGAAGCTCCCGGATGTCGACCGATTTGCGGCCGCAACTGTGGTGAGGATGATGCTGGTGATGGTGATGGTGCTGCTGGTGGTGGTGGTGATGATGATGAAGATGGCCATGTTTCTCAGGCTCCATCTTCAGCACCTGCAGCAATGTCGTGACTTCGCCGGGGGATGTTGGGGTGTTGTCCATGGCGCTGGAATGCAGAGTGTGCAAGATGGAGGTGCTCTTCCGAGGGGGGCAAATGATGGAGTCGAAAGCCGGGGAGATGATGGCCTGCGTCGAAGACCTTGTGTGCCCACCGCCGACCATCTTCGGCTCAGGCATGGCTCAATTCTGAGAAACTTGCTCGCCCCACAATCCCTATGTATACAGATCAAAGGAGAAGGAAGATCCTAATTAGCAATGCAGCAAAACCTCGGCATATGTCCAGCAAAACCCCCTGATCTGCTCTGTGCTGCTTCACCCCCCATCATCATCATCGTCGTCATCATCCATGGCTTTGCCATCAGATTTTGTGCCCTAAACCCTAAACCCTCAATGAGACCACGCATCTGTTTCACTACTCCCATGGTTTCTTGAGAACCTGCTCAATCATGTCCACAATCATCACAGAACTTCCTCCTCAGCGAACGATTCATGCCATCCTCATCATCGTCATCATCCTCATGCCCATGCAATCTCTCCAGATTCCAAACACCCCTCTCCCCCCCCCAAAGAAAAAAAACAAACCTTGTGCAGAGATTTGTTACCCCGGTGAAACCTTGCTTGCAGCCATGCACACACACACACACACAAACACACAAGCAGATCGCAAAACCTCGTTCAAATTCTGCCCATTTCCTTTCTGGCGCGCCAACCCTAAATCGGAGGAATGCAGCTGCAATCGCTCCCGGAGCAGAGCCCAACACCAAATTCATGAAACGAGAGAAGAAACGGACATGAATGCAAGAGAGAGAGAGAGAGAGAGAGAAGGGGAAGGGAGGCGAGAGTGAAGCAAAACAGACCTTGACCGTGGAAAGGAGATGAGAGGGAGGGCAAAGATTGGTCAGTCAGCTCAATCAAGCAGCGATGATGGGGGGCTCTTGTGCTTGCGTTTGTGATCTGCTCTCGGAGGCCTTTTGCCTACTTGGATGATTGATGGCTCCTTCTCTCGCTCCTCTCCCTCTCCCCCGCTCTGGGGGACTGACTCCCTGCTCGTTCTATCTCTGCGTTTCTTCTTCTGTGCTCCACTGCTGCTGCTGCTGCAGCTGCTACCTCTGTCGGCCTTGTGCGCCCTGTTGGGTGCTTCCATGCATTCATTCGATCGATTTCTTTCACGCGAGAGGGGGTGTGGGAGAGAAGGAGAAGGAGATGGAGATGGAGATGGAGAGATGGTGGGCGTAAAAGAGCAATAAAATCAGATTAGGGTTTTGAGAGAGTGCGATTCTCGAGAGACAGGGAAAGATCGGAGAGACAGAGATGAGAGCTTCGAAGGGGAAAAGATCAGAGCAGAGATCAGAGCAGAGATCAGAAGATCAGAACAGAGAGCAGAGAACAGAGAACAGAAACAGAGGAAGACGGAGAAGAAGCAGAGCATTCAAATTTTTCTGCTTTTTTCTCTTTCTAACCAAATATCCTCTCACTTCGTTCTTTTTTCCGGATTTCTTTCTATTAATTATCGCTTGAATTTTTCTACCCCCCTTTTTTCCTTTTTCTTTTCTTCTTTTTCTTTTTCTTTTTTTCATTTTCATTTCCTTTTTTTTTTACTGCTCCTAATTTTCTCCCTATTTTCCCATTTTGTGTTTTTTTTTTCCCTTAATTTCTTGAAGAAATTATCAGAACGCCTCAATTATAAATTTACATTTAAAACGCCTACCTACTACTGAAGTCAGAAATTACAAGATTAACGCTTGATTAATTCCGCTAGTGTTTTGTTCTTTGTTCTTAATGAAAGCTTCCCGCTACTTCATCCTTGATCGATACCCTCACTATATTCGATTAACAAAAGTTAAATCATTTCAGAATCCGATCGACTGATTGACGCGTTCATTTGATGTTAATCAGATAGCCCGGCACAATTGAACTCGCAACTAATTGATTTGGTGGTAATCAATCGATCACACGTTAATTTTTTTAAAACTAGACGCAATTTGTAACATCTGGTCTTAGTAGGTGTTAAGATGTAATTTATAATTTTGTTAGGCGTTTATTTTGATAATTTTCCTTTTTGTTTTCCGGATTTCCATTCCGGGTGTTTGATCCTTTCCTTGACCTGTTCTGTTTTCGCTTATAAAGCCGTCCAACAAAATTATAAGTTACATTTTAACGCCTACCGAAACTGGAAATTACAAATTGACACCTAGTTTTAAAAATCAATGTGCAACTAATTGATTGATTAACATCAAATCCATTAATTGTGAGTTCAATTAATATCAACCAAACTGATCAATTAACGCTTGATTTCTTGATCAACACCAAATCGACACGTTCATCTATCAATTAGGTTCTAAAATTGACTACCTTCGCTAAGTGGATATTGGAAGGGAATCGATCGGGATCGACCTGGCGGCAAGCGATTAGGAACAAAATCACAGTAGCGGAACTAATTGGGTGTTAAATTTTTCATCCGAAGCTAAGATTAGGCGTTATTTTGCAATTCTTGATGATTTAAGTAGGCGTTAAAATGTAATTTATGATTTTGTTAGGCGTTTCCTTCTTGGTGATTCTCCCTTTTTAATTACTTATTTTTTCAAAAGGGAAATGTTTTGTTTTTTAAACTCTTGTTTTCCTTATGTAAAAAACGTTACTTGTTCGTTCACTAAAAATACATCTTTTTTTTATATTTTTTCCCCCGTTTTTATTTTTAGTATTTTTGGTATTTTCCTTACATTTTTCATTCTCCGTTTTTTCGCGAGTCCATTTTTTTTTCCCCACTTTTAATTCCGCATTTTCCACCGCAATTTAATTTTAAAAAAAGGAATTAAATTGGATGGAATATAATAACAATTAATTAATTAATTAATTAAATTGAATGGATCCCATTCCTCGGGCGGGTGCAATTAACGCGCGGAAAACATTTATTTCTTTTTCCAGATCATTATTCCCGCGATTTTTTTCACATCTTTTTTATTTATTATTACCCGCTAATAATGGTAAAAAAAATCGATTTATTTGGTAAATTAGGATTATTTAGGGCAAAATGGGAGGGTACATTGGTACAAGTGCAATCAATTATTACTGCGAGAGTTCTAATTACGTACAATTTGTTTTTAATTCTTTGGTTTTTTTTGGGGGGTAAACCCAGAAAATACGCCCACAAATTTATACATTGCATTCATTAACGCCTGCAAAAAAATCAGAGATTCCAAATTACTCGTCTTCCACTGAAAATTAGCACCCAATTAATTCAGTTACTATAATGTTTTGCTTGATTTTATCCCTAATCGCTTCCCGCGAATAGACCCCGATCGATTTCTTTGCTATATGGACCATTCACAAAAGCTGGTCATTTTAGAATCTGATCGACGCGTTAATTCGGTGTGGAATCAGAATAACTGTGGCGTCGATAAATTGGTTCATTTTGATGTCAATCGAGCTCGTAATTTAATTGATTCGGTGCTAATCGATCGACCGCGCGTTGGTTTTTAAAACGATGCGTTGATTTGTAAGCTCTGTCTGTACAGGCGTTAAAATATATGCATCTGCGCATCGATGTATCAATGCATGCATGTGTCGGTGCATCCATGATGTGCATGCACCAGCATATCGATGTATGTTCTACGCATCGATGCATGTGGGGCATGTATATCCATGCTTGTATCTACTGCAATGTATGCGTAGACAGCCATTCGCCAATCTTCTGGCAGCAATCGGTTCTAGAGTCAGGTTCCAACAGAGAGTCTGTCTCTGGATCGATCGATGTAACGATCATTGAAGAGCTCGAGCCAATGCCTTTCTCGATTCTTAATCCGGAATCAGGAACCCTGTTAGACGACATTATTATGTATGCACACATGCATGTGAGCAGCTTCCATGCATCATCAGCTGTCGATGATGCTCCGGAAGCCTCTCGGATCGAGCTCCATATCCACCATTTTTTTTAAAACTGACAAAGGCAAATCTAATAGGATCCGATGTCGAATCGATGGCACCACGGACGGATCTTACCACCGTAAAGTAATATTTTGTTTTCGAATTTTTTACGTTGCCCTCCTCCCCCGCCCTTGATACAGAGGAATTCGCACACAAGATCCGTCCATACAGATCTGGGCAAAAAAAAGCATTCTTACAAGGTCAACGACAACGATGCGAAAGACAAGATCGACCGTTTTCTGCGTCGCAAAATTGTCCGAGCGATGGCCGAGATCTTTTAAAAAGGAGAGAGTTCTGAGGTTTAGTCAGGGTTTTAGGGAGGGGGGTTAAATGCCGTGGCATTTTTGTCTCAGATGCGAGTGATCCTTACAACAAGATCCAATCGGTCCAGAGTCTAGGGTTTAGGGTTTTGATGTATGTGCTCCCCCATAGCAATGCCCGAGTACACTGTAGAATTAAGCTCATTGGCTACAGGTGTCAGGTGCCCTAGTCTACTGGTCCAAATTTTTACTGGCTACGGCTTGCCTTGTAGCAGACCGAGAGAGAAATAGCTTGTCGCCGCGGACAATGTCATATACAGCCGTATTCGTAATTCTTGCAGGATCAAGCTGGTGAATTTATGATGATGGTGAATTTATGATGATGGATGGATGGATGGTTTGCATTGGAAGTTCTTGTTCCCTCTTCCTTGGAGGACAATTTGTTCCATATATAGTGTGAATCGACAAAGATGTATACAGGCATGCATGCATGTATGTGTGAATGATTTGACTTGCAACCGTCGCCTAAGTGTTTGAGTGTCGGATTAGACTTTCTGGCTCCTGTACTTTGGAGGTCAAGATTGTTCTATATGGCGTGAACCCTACTATAGGACGCTCGTTTCACGGCAGGTCATTTCGTGGACCACACAACCGACTGTAGACATGATATGTGGTCAGCCAGAGACGGAACGACATGCTGCAATTCCGAGCAGAAACATGGATGATGAGGATGGCTCGATAAGCAGATCGAATGCGCTTCGGGATCGGGATTGCGCGATCATGACAAATTTATTCACGGCGAACAGAGCAGAAGGTTCATCGTGAGCGATCAGACTTGCCCCCAACACGCGATCCTACCATGATCGATCTGCAGCACCTCATCAACGGTGGGAACAAATCAGAAGCTTATGATTTGGGGCGCGGTTTCCAAGTCCCACCTCTCGAGACAGTCCACGGTATTCGAAGCCTGTTCGGCTAAACAACAACAAATCATGCACTGATCCGGCATCGGATCGGACAACACCTCGGCCGAAAATCACGAGCCAGAAAAGCACTTAGCAAGGCCCCGATCCGGTGGCTTCTTCACCAGGATTCTTCTTGGTTAGCTAATACCGATCCGATTCGATCGGATCCGATTCGATTCGATATGATCCGATTCGATATGATCTGATCCGATTCGATCCGATTCGATTCAATCGATCTAATACCGATCCGATCCGATTCAATGCAGATGCCAATCTCATTGTCAAGATTTGGAGTTGTTGTTGTTGTTCTAGCCTTCCCCTGTTCCTAGGCTATTCTATCTATTCTCCTTGAATCTCCATTCCCCTGCTCCTCCTCCTCCTCGGACCTTCACCATCACCATCGCCATCACCACCACCACTACCAGTCGGCAGTCATGGCCCTTTGGCTGCCCGTCTCTACAACCCCGTGTCTCCCCCGCTTCAGCCTTGCTGGAGACCTACTGCAGCAGGTAAGTTGAATAGAGAGGCAGAGAGAGGCAGAGAGAGAGAGAGAGAGAGAGGTCCTAAGAAGCTGAGTTAAAACAGGGAGATGGATAGAGATGGACATTGTCGCATTCCACTTCTCGCAGTTATCTATACGAGGTTTGTGAGCTCCATCCATTTGCCTCCATGCCTGGAACAGAAATTGAAGCGCTTTGGCTCCCCTAAAGATCCATGGGAAGATGGTGCCCCATTGCCATTATCCTGGAGATGGCTTTACGAGCACGAAGTGCGCAAATTTTGGTACATGTCTGGAATCAGTTGGTTTGCAGCTACATACGTACACGAGGTTCCATCCATTGCCTTCATGCCCGGAACAGAAATGGAAGCGCTTTGGTTCCCCTAAAGATCCATGGGAAGATGGTCCCCATGGCCAAAATTATCTGGAGATGGCATTACGAGCACGAAATGTGCAAATTTTGGAACGTGCCTGGGCTCAGTTGATTCGGTCAAGAAAGAATATGGTGTGGACAATCTTGAGGGTTTTCGCCCGTGGGCAGCTTGCACACATGTCCGGCGGTGATCCCCTTGAGCAAGGATAGGATGAAGCTCACTGGGCATGTGCCCTGATGCAGTTTGCTGGATGTGTGCGCTTACCTCGTTTAGGTGCAGTGATGATCCCCACGAGTGAGGATATGGTGAAGCTCACTGGGCACGTGCCCTCAGGCGGTTCAGACATGTCGAGCAACGATCCCCATGAGTGAAGATATGATGATGAAGCTCAACAGGTCTGTCCTTGGGCTGTTCGGGCATCTTGAGCAATGATCCCCATGGATTGGTGTTGATATTATAGTCCATGTGCTTCTTATATCCACTCACCCAACGGGTACTCTCCATGGATGTTTATGCCTATGATTAAGGGTCAATTCCATATGTTCATGAAGCTCCATTATGCTTCCATCCAACGTGATTGTTCATCATTCTCCATTTACATGGAAGTCGAGAGGGTGGCATAGTCCTTTGTGACGGAGTACCTGCATAAAGTGCTCCTCCCTTTCTTGACCTCTCCTTCACATGTTTCTTATTTATGTTGAAATAGGGATAGATAGATAGATTTTGTTATCGTCTTCATATATATATATATAAGAGACAGAGAGAGTGAATTGAAAACATTCAATTTTACGATAAGAGACAACCAATAGTGTCTTGTCACTTGATCACTTCACATGAAGTAGTCAAGTGTGAACATGACAAGGACCTGATGGTTAGCACTATATAAGGAGGTTAGCTATCTCCTTAGAGGGGACTTTCTATAAGAGGTCAAGACACCGTTGATGTGGCAAGGCTCTTATTCATAACTTGCAAGTCCTCTACGTTACCAATGTATGACCTTTGTCTGTTTCACAATGATGTGCGGCATTCGAGTTTGTTTCTCACCGTCATTATGGGGTGACTGGGCATTTTTAATAATTCCTCCTTTTGGAAGCGTATTTAATATCATGCATGTTCATTCATAAGATAGATTCTCCAATAGCTTCCCAGAAATTCATTCCCATGATGGAGATGCCTCCTCTATTATGAGAATCGAGATAAAATGTTTTGGATTGCAGGAAAAGACTTCTTCTCAGTTTCTCTTAAATGAAAAAAGACCGAGTTTCAACAAAACAATTGTCAGACAGATTCTATGCAGAACACAACCAAATGCAACTACTCTCGTTGATAATGCATCAAGCAGCAAGTCTGATGATGAGGGTAAGTGGGCAATTTTCATATTCACCACTTTCTGATGCATGAATTGAAGAATGCAGGTATGGTTTCTTGCAGACATCAGGTTCATAGGCGTCCATCGTGTGGGAATACTGTGTGAAAAATTAGAGTGATCATGGGGTTTTCTGGTGGTGTACATGTTGGTATTCCAACCAATATTTCCTCGAGCATTTACTAGGATTGTTGTTTTGTTGAGGCTCGTACATGTTACTAATGAAATATATTTGGGAATATGAATGGAGACTTCATCATGCTAAAAAACATAGTTTCTTCCTTTGAAGTCTTCGATTCATGCATATCTTGAAGAAGACACGATACCTCTTTTGTTTGTTATGCTAAAAAAACAGGTTCTTCCTCTCATTCTTCCAGTCATGTGCGTATTGAAGACGAGATCTTTTTCATTCCTATTTCTAGATGTTTTTCTAATTTATTTTGATTTCTATGTAGGTGTCTTGAACATTTGGAGAGGAAGGAAAAATCTAGTGTCCTTGCATGGAAGAAGAAAGATCAGGTGTGCTGTGGCTGCTGATGCTGAGTCCTCTGCAATCTCTATCTCAGAAGGGAACCAAAATGCAGCTTCAGGCAAGAAATTTAGAGAAATAAAAAAATTCTCTGATTTTTTTTTTCAGTGTTCGCATGTTATAGTTTTCCTTGTATTCTTACGATGCCAATAAGTTCATTTCTTAAATAAACTCAACTAACACCCTAATCAATTTTGTTAGACATAGAGGCCAGTTAGAGATTGATATAAAGCTATCAATGGTAGCAGTATAAAGTGTGAAAGCTTTTAAAAAGGGTAATTACATGGGAGAGCCAAAGGGGTTTGATGCAAAAGGAATACATGTCATCGAAGTTTTTGGCCCTTGCATGACTACCATGTCATCAGATGCGATGGATTTGACCATAATAATTCTTTTGTTTACATTTCTTCATACAATAATTCATGCGCTTACATTTCTTCATATAATACTTTATACATACAAACTTTGAAGGTAGGAGATCCCTTGTACTGTCTTGTTAAACAAAGCAAAAAAATCAGTAGTAGTTTGTATTTAGTTTTATCTGGTGAGAATTATTCTGCAGATCTAACAACTTCTGCAGAAGCCCAAATTAGTAATTACAAATGTTTGTAATGATCAGTGAATGCGATAACCAACAGTAGAAAAATAAAACTAATAAAGGCATAAAAGTTGAAACCAATTCGGACCATTTGCAAGTAATTGTTAAAGAAAATTAGGCGTACTAAAACTTATTTAACAATAAATACCATCCTATTTCAGTGCTGATATCATTTTCACATGTAGTGCTCAATGCATACAGTTTTAATATCAACAGTGTGGGGCCTGAGATTAATGCACACGCAGATTTGTTTAAATGTTTCAGATTTTTATTCAGTAAGAAGAGATGTAGAACAGGCAGTGGAGCGTGTTAATGAGCTTTTAAGTTCAATTGAACTAGCCAAAGATGAAGCACACATGGCCGACCTTGAAAATCAAGCCGCAGAAAGTTCACTTTGGGATGATCCTTCAAAAGCACGAAAAGTGTTATCTGCATTAACTGTGGTTAAGGATAAAATCTCCAAGCTTAGAGATCTTAAGACTAAGGTTTCAATATTATCCTTTCAGAAACATCCTCGATATATGTAAATATATGTATGTATATACATACACACACATTGCAAGTTTCTGATGTAGGAGGTTTTTATTGATTGAACTGTATGCAGGCAGATGATGCACAATTGATAATTGAATTGCTTCAAGAGATGGGTACAGAAGATTCAGGGCTGATTCAAGAAGCTTCTGATCTTTCTTCATTCATGAATAGGAAACTTGATCAGTTTGAGATAACAAAGCTTCTCTCTGGGCCCTATGATAAAGAAGGCGCACGCCTAACAATCTCTGCAGGAGCAGGAGGAACAGATGCCCAGGTTAATTTGAATGTTAAGCTGAATTCTCATGCCATACCGCATCTGGTGCTTTCTTCATCATTGCTCATAAATCATTGTTTTCTGGTTTAAGTGGTGTGTCTTCCACTTTCTATTACTTGTATCTTCACATTCTGCAAATAGAAGTTTTTTGATGTTGTTTATTTTCTTTTCATCTGTAGTATGTGATTGATGTGCACAATAGTGGAACATGTCAAGATGGTTTAGAATGATAATTGGGATCGGCGATCCATGCAGTGGGGCGTTTCTACATCCAGTCATTGACATATTTCAAGGCTCTCAAAGCTAAAGTGAAAGAAAGTTCTATTGTTGTCATTTATCTTTTTTAGTGAGGTGAAGAATGAAAGCCTTCAATATCATCGTTGTTTCTTAGGTAATTCACCTGAAAGTCCACGAGTCTTAGTAAGGGACATAAGCCTTCTGTTGTATAATCCTGTGATTTAGAATGTTGGGGGCAATGACCAAATATGATTAAGACTTTAGAGAGCAAAGGCAGGCAAAGGTATTTATCGGGTTCTAGTTCTTCGCAGTTGGTATCACGATACACGGATCTGTCATGTTATTCTACGTATGCTATATGAGAGATTGGTATTGTTTTACTGGGGTAAGTGACAAACCCATCTGATGATGAATAGGATTCTTTTACACTCATTAGTTTATTGTCTCTGCAGCACAGGACTGGGCTGAGATGCTCCTCCGTATGTATGTAAGATGGGGAGATAAAGAGGGCTATAAAACACGAGTAATTGAAAAGTCCCCTGGAGAAGAAGCTGGAATAAAATCTGCGACTGTGGAGTTCGATGGTTTATATGCATACGGCTATTTGTCAGGTGAAAAGGGGACCCATCGATTAGTTAGACAGTCACCTTTCAATTCGAAGGGACTCCGCCAGGTTTCTTCTTTATTTTCTGTATAGATGGTTGAAATTTGGGAGTTTCCTCTTGAGATTCAAGTATCGTTCAACTTATTTTGATGATGGACTGCAGACGAGTTTTGCTGGTGTCGAGATCATGCCAGTTATTGAAGAGAGTGCCTTGGATGTGGAGTTGCCAGAAGAAGATCTAGAAATATCAACTTCAAGAGCTGGAGGAAAAGGCGGTCAAAATGTCAACAAAGTGGAGACAGCTGTTCGCATAGTACACATCCCAACTGGCATTGCGGTGCGGTGTACTGGTAAGTACATTGCAACTCCTAAACTTATTGAAAGCTTTTATCGAACCTCCATTCGAAATGGGCTATGTTTCACCTGATATGGATATAACACATGGAAAATGGAACTCCACCAACTATTAGGATTCTCAAAATGTGGATGCATGTGTGTAGATGTTTTGGCATATTCATCATAGGTGCTGGTGCCCACTGAAACAAAGGAATTTTAACAGGTGTTAGCGTCTATATAGTTAAAACACATACCATCCATAAACAATCTACAGTTACAAACCAAGACAAAAGTCACATCAATTGTCTAGTTAGTTTATTGCTAGACCCACCTGTATCCTGTGATACCACTATCAAGACCTCGGCATCCCTCAAGTGAAGTGAATACCGTCCCAGTTCACCACCAGATGCATACCAAGGAACTCAAATACAAAAGTCCCTGTATATAGGTGCTTAAAACAGAAATAAACTGCAATGACTTTTGGAGAATATACAAATTATGTTTTACTAAGGTAAATTTTCTTTCAGAGTTTTATATTTTGAAAATAAGCTAGCTCATGAGATTTCTGGAGCTTAGATTTATAAAGTTTCTGCATATGTGTCATGTATCGATTTTGAGGTTGATGATTCTTACAGAGCAGCGTAGTCAACTGGCCAATAAGAACTTGGCGCTTTCGTGGCTGAAAGCAAAGCTGTTAGTAATAGCAGAAGAACAGAGAGCATCGGAAATCAAGCAGATTAGAGGAGATGTCGTGAAGGCTGAGTGGGGCCAGCAGATCCGGAACTATGTGTTCCATCCCTATAAGCTAGTCAAAGATTTGCGTACTGATGTGGAGACTTCAGATATCACTTCGGTTATGGATGGAGACTTAGAATCTTTCATTAAAGCTTATCTGAGGCACAGACATTCAAAATCTGAAGATGTGGATACACCTTCAATTTAAATACACACCAGATTCAGAGCAAAGTCTAATCCAAATTACAGTAACAATACAGCATAGTCAACTTCAGAATGCTTAAGTTGGTTCATCATCTTCTTCCTTCGGCAACTAACCAAGACTGGTTTCCCATCATCTTGTGGTCGCAAAAAGTTGCTCTTTTTCTTGTGTTGATTGCCATGATTATTGTGATAATGATGCATTCATTCCAAGGACGTGAAAACAGAGCAGATCGATTGTTTTGTTGTGTTGCAACATTGTAAAATTTGTGAACATAGCAGACCCTATTTTCATATTTCCTCTCTTAAACAACTTAATTTTTGCAACCTTATTCTAATATTCACCAGACTTTGCAAAGCATGTCATCTGTTTGTCATCTTTGCATATACTTCAAATTTGAAACCTCTTTCGTGGGGCAATTAAAGAATAAGGAAGATGTCAGTCAAAGTTCAAAGTAAGGATGATGGCCAATACTCAATTTGAACTTTTTGTATGACACCCATTTTGTAATTGATTCTAAGTCCAATCAACTCCAATGCCAGATTTAGTTTTCTTTGCAGAAATACATACTGTACAGGTTTCAAAATGCAGCTCTGAATGCATTCACTTAGTCTAGGAACCATCGTCGTTTAAACCATTCAGGTATTGCCCAAAATCTTGATAGTATTGCATCAATATAAATACAATTAAGTTCTGTATCCAAATTAGGACATTGCCATCAACAATCATTATCTTATGAGAAACAATAGCTAATAAACAACCCCTCATAAAATTGTTGAAACAGCAAACAAAGCAGTTGATCCTCATATCTTAAGGGGTCTTATTGGTCAAGGAAATTTTTATACACTGAAAAAACATGCTTCTATGTACAACAATTATCTGGTGGAGTCTATTCACCCTTGGAGCCATCTAAGAGAATATATGCTAGATATTCTGCATGTCTTTTGATAAGTAACTGGCAGTTTACAACATCATATGGGATCAAAAGCTTAATCATTGCTACCATTGTCTCTTGATATCTGGAAAATGTTACTTCGCCGGACTGCACAAAAGTAGCAGTCCAATATGCAACACATCAGCCATGATCAAACACACTACTAAAGTGTTGACACTTGACAGAGAATCTTACTTCTTCACAGCATCATGCATGTACGCGGGTTGACATTCCAGTGCATTGCCATCAGGATCACGTGTGAATATGACTGGCCTTCCAGACTTGCTCATGGTATACGGTATCCCTGCTCCCAGTTAAAGAAATAAACAATTATACAAAGATAAATGAGCAGAAAAAATGTGTGAGCTCCTTCACTCACATCAGTTACCTGCATTTTCCAAAACTGCTTTCAATCTCATAGGATTTTTTATTGATACACAAATATGTCTATCTTCTCCTCCATGAGCTGGTCGGCCAGTAATAGGATCTGGGTTTGGAAGCTCCATCAAATGAATCATTTGGTCACCAACCCATAACCAAGCACCTCGATAACGTAGCCTGTCATTTGGCCTTGCATTGCATGTGTCCAAACCTAATTCATCAATGACAGGTGGAGTTTCAACAAGTCCTTTCTAGTAAATGTTTTGCAGAAAACATTCATTTGAATACCAAGTAAGCCACAATAGAACTCCAATGACCGCTCCAAATTTTCACACAGTATTCCCACATGATGGATGCCTACGAACCCAATGTCTGCAAGAAACAATGCCTGCATTCTTATAGTCCATCCATCACAAAGTGGTGAGCTATTGAGCATGAAGATTTCTGACTTACCCTCATCATCAGACTCGGTGCTTGATGCATTATCAAAGTGAGTGGTTGCACTTGGTTGTGCTGTGCATATAATCTGTCTGACAATAGACTCGTTGCACCTCAGACTTTTTCCATTTACGAGAAACCCAGAAAATGGCTTTGTCTACAAACCAAGAGATTTATCTCAATTTTTAATACACAGGAAACATTGTCCATCAATGGAAATAACGTTTCTTATAATATAGGAATCTAAGATATTGCAGAATCTGGTATATGATATAATTGAATACGTTTTCTATAGAGGTAAAAAATAGATTCGGCATCCTTCAACTTTCAACCATTTTGTCTGTAATATAATTCTTACAGCATCTAGCTTGTGAGCTACTTTTCTTCTGAATACACATGCCGACACAAATTCAACCTTCACACTAACAAGAAGTGGAGAGGGGAGAAAAAGGCCAAGAGCTCTAGTAACTTGGAATTCATCCTTGCAGACAAAAAGCCAACTCACATTCCAATTTATGAACACACACACACACGCACACACACTCTACATACACACACACAACTATTGACATCCTTCTCAACATCTTTCCCAAAAGACTGGTGTTACACCATTGCACTTCGTTCCCAAGATGGCCTATGAGAATGATCCAAAAGAAACAAGGTACACATACATTTACAAGCCCCATAAGGCTGAGGAGTTCAGGCAGGGCGAGCTCTTCGAATAGGTAGAGCTGAATGATTTTGCAAGCCATGTGAAGGAGCAATTTTTGCAAGTGTGCAACGTCGGAGCCGCATCATAGAGAATGATGACACTCTTGCTGCAGACCTTGGCGCCATATAACAGACGACGGGAGAAAGATGACCAGAAAGACCTTGGATGGAAGCATGCAGGAGCTTCATGAGTACGGGGAATCAGCCCTTGATCATCAGCAAACACATCCATGGACAACTTATCAAGTAGTGGGAGTAGGGAAATGATGACAATGGAGACATCAAGCACCAGATCACGGGGATCATTGCTCAACATGTCAGAACTACCCAAGAAAACACACCAGGTGAACTTTCATATCCTCATCATTGCTTGACAAAAGTCTGGACCGGCCAAGGTGCACACACACACACACACACAGTGAACTTCATCATCCTGTCCTCACTCATGGAGATCATTGCTCAACATTCCCAAACCACCCAAGGATCTGGTGAGCTTCATCGTGATCGTATCCTCACTCATGGGGATCATTCCCCGACATGTCTGAACCTAGTGAGCTGCGTCGTTATCATTACTAACGTTGATCAACCAACACTCGACATCTCTGACCTGCACAAGGGCATGAATCCAACTGAACTTCTTCACCATATCCCAGCTCATGGGGACAGGTTCAAACTGCCCACGGACACAGACACACAATCACACATGGTCATGCTTCATCATCATCATCATCATCATCATCATCATCATCATATCCTCGCTTATGTGGATCATTGGTGGACATTTTCTGGACAACCCAAGAGCCACACGATCAGCGAGCTGCATCACAATCCTCACTCATGTGCCTCGCTACTCCACACTCATGTGCCTCGCTACTCGACAAATCTCTCTCTCTCTCTCTCTCTCTCTCTCTCTCTCTCTCTCATTTGAAGTTACCTGAAGCTGTAGATTTGCAGTGACGCTGAAGCGGGGCGGAGGATGCAGCGTTGTAGAGGTAGACAACAGAAGGGCCATGGCCGTGAAGGACTGTCGAAAGGGATGCAAGAGAAGGATGAAGGAGAAGGAAGAAGAAGAAGAAGAAGAAGAAGAAGAAGAAGAAGAAGATATGTATGTGGATGGATGCGATGGATGCGACGGATGCGATGGATGCGATGGATGGCCCCTCTTGGGTCTTGTCCGGACAGGTGTGAACACGACCGCGGTCAAGGCGACCGCGCTTTGTCCGGACAGGTGTGAACGCAACGACCTCTCAGTCAAGAAGAGCATCAGTCAAGAAGGTCTCATGGCGGGGCTAGGGTTTGCAGGGAAACAACAGAAGGTTCAAGCTTTGATCAGGTTTAGGGTTAGGGCTAGGTCCATGTCTCAGGTTTAGGATTAGGGCTAAGTTTCGGTTTAGGTCTGGGTCTCAGGTTTAGGGTTAAGGCTAGGCTCTCCGGCGTAAGGGTTAGGGCTAAGTTTAGGTTTAGGTCTGGGTCTCAAGTGTCAGGTTTAGGGCTAGGTGAAGGTGCTTTTAGGGTTTCGGAATAGGTTTAGGTTTAGGTTTAGGGCTAGGTGAAGGTGTTTTTAGGGTTTCGGAATAGGTTTAGGTTTAGGTTTAGGGCTAGGTGAAGGTGTTTTTAGGGTTTCGGAATAGGTTTAGGTTTAGGTTTTGGGCTAGGTGAAGGTGTTTTTAGGGTTTCGGAATAGGTTTAGGTTTAGGGTTAGGTTTAGGTTTAGGCTGTGAGAGCTCGTCTGATTCCTGAAGGTTTCAGGTTGAGGTTTAGGTTTAGGTTTACGGCCATGGCTCGGTCTTGTTCTTTTTGCTGTTTTGGGCCTGTGATCATGCTTCTTCAGCTTCACGCAGATGGCCGCGGGCGCAGACCTTCTTGCTAACCCAGGTATGCATTCCATTTGTATGTATGAATCTTCCTCTTCCTCTTCTTCTTCTTCTTCTTGTGTTTTCTCTTCCGATTTCCCTGCTGCATTTAGTTGTTTGAAAGAGATCGCTTCGGTGCAATCTCTCTCTGATGGATTGGATTGGATTGGATTGGATTGATCCGCTGCTAACGAGCTAAGGCGCATCTGCAAACAAATGCAGGGTTTTGAGAATCCAAACCGCGCGGGGGAGGGCAATTACATACATATACAGACATGCATTCAGGGATGCATGCTTGCATTCCTATGCGGACCACAACGTGAAGAAGCACAGGGAACCAGAATCCGGAGGAATGGCGAAGCGGAAATGCGAAGAGGCGGGGGATATGGAGGATGCGGATGGCGAGGAGAGCCGATCGTTGAGGACAGTGAAGGCATTCTCTGTGCAATGCGCGGCTTGCTACAAGTGGCGGCTCATCCCATCGAAGGAGATCTACGAGGAGATCCGGCAGGTTGTGTCGGAGAATCCGTTCGTGTGTAGCCATGCGTGTGGCTGGAAGCCGCATGCAGCGTGCGATGATCCTTCCGATGTCTCCCACGACGTGAACTTCACTTGGGCGCTTGACAAACCCGATATCCCCCGAGCTCCTTCGGGTTGGGAGCGTTTGCTAGTCTTCCGAGGACAAGAATCAGCTAGATTCGCCGATGTGTAAGTCCCCCTCCTATCCGTAATCACATTCTTGCATTGCATCCATTTGCAACTAATTTCATCATGTACATTTGTTTCATTCGCATTGATGTGGTCGATTATTGCATTTGCATTCATGTGGTTGATTATTGCATCCGCATTTATGTGGTTGACTATTGCATTTAGGTGGTCGATTATCTGCATTCATGTCACGCTCATTTCCCAATCATTTCTTCATGCATATTCATCTGTCATGTTCATTTCGTACTTCTTTCGTTGAATATGCTCGTTTCTCACATTTGTTTCGTCGATTGCATTGGTTCATCATTGAATTCATTTATTTGTTAATCCTATGCTTTCATCTGTTCAGTACATCCACCAGGAGATCCGTTTATTAGTTGATCATATTCATTTGTATGCTCGTCGCTTTGCATCTATCATGTTCCTTCGTTATTCATGTGATACACCCTTTCCTTACAACATTAGATGCTCCCTGCATTCGCTCGTTGTGTAGCCTACTCACCATCACCTTCATTCATTTTTTCATCCTGCTCAATGGGTCATCACCTGAATTCGTTTCATGTATGCCATTATGCATTCATTCTGTTATTACGTTTTGTTCGTGCATCATATCCATATGAATTATACAGTATGGTGCATTCGTGCATTACCTTTGTTAGTCTGTTTATCCCGTTCATGCATCACATTCGTGAATTTTCATTCATTACCTTCATTAATAACCACAGTTCTTGCATTCTAGGCAGCATGTATGAGGGCCGATTCATACTTGTGTTACTAGTATTTTATTTGCTAATGTAGCTTATTTAAATGGTCTATATGCATTCCATTTGTTCATTTCCATCTGTCAGTTATAGGTAGAATCAACGTATATTGTCTGGACAGATTGTTTGTTTGTGTTATTGCTGATCTTGCTTCGTGCCATGGTAATAAATGGAAGAAGTGCACTGCTTTCTGAGTTTATCTTATGATGTGAACAGATACTACAAGTCTCCGACTGGAAAGAGATTACGCTCCTTGCCAGAAGTCGAGCGGTATCTATATATACTGTTTGTTAATTCTTATTAGCCAAGTGTCTAGTAGTGAAATCATATTGCATTGTCTCTGAAAGATATCCCTTCATTGGAATTGTTTTTCCAGCTATCTAACAGAGCATCCAGAGTATGGTAAAGCAGGTATCACAAAGAACCGGTTCTCATTCCTTAGACCAACACCCTTGAACATGGATCGCAGCAAGAAGATTTCAACATGCAAAGAAGTGAAGAGTTTGATCTTGGGCAACAAGAGAGAGTAGTGATAGTATCCATGTTAACCGCTTGCAGATATAACAACGTCCAAACTTGATTTTTTGATGTACTAGTTTCAACTATCGTGAGTAGACCACTTTGCATTATTTAAATGAATCATCCATTGTTCTCAACATCTCTTTCTAACCACAGGATTATTTCTCTTCTTTTTGGAAGATGTTCGCGAGGGTTTACAGAGATATACTTTTGCCTGTAAAAACTTTGGGGACGACTCTAAGTACATAAACAACCGCTTCTGATAATATAGGCAGTTTTTCATCAGACCTTCTTCTAACGCTTGACACATGCTGGGGAAAACAATCCATACTGGGAGAGCTTGCGACGAAGGTGTTCGTTCCCTTAATAAGCTGCAAACATGGTGAAATTGAAGCTGGTATCAACTGAAAGTCTCTTCTCATCACAAATGTGGGCTACACAAGTTTTGGCGTTCTCATTTTGTAAACAATAAGGTCGAACGGTTGACCTTTCGTTGTTGGGAAGCCTCAGTGTTCAAATTTAACGTCCTCATTTTTGAAAATAACAAGCGTTTTGGGTTGACCTCTGTTGTGGGCAAGCCCCGATGGTGATGCAGACCAGGATGAACACAGTTATGTACACGCAGTTCTAATTCATAGCTATGATTGGTCATGTGTTAATGTGTTCATTTTAGAGAAAGCTCAAAATCATGAAGCATATGACTGGTTGTGATGCTCGGAATGTACCGATTTTATTTGAGTATGTAGCATCCATTGCAATGTGTATGATGCAGGAATGACCGAGAGATAGATGTGCATGTTGGATGCTCGATCAAGATCAAAGCGGGCTTGATTAATCTGTGCTCCATCTTGTGGTATTTTGTTGAAATAGAGATTCCTATCCCTGGTTATCCTGCAGAATGCAAAGCTAACATTTTTGGTTCAATTCATATTCATGCTCGTTGAGGCATGATCTTGCTCCTTTTCCATTTCCTTTGTTAAACAATGCAGTAGCCATTTGGAATCTGTTGAATTTGTTGTCTAACAATCTCTACTTATAACATCGATAAAATGATCGAATCTGATCTAAATAGTAGGGTGTTTTTTTGGCTCCAGGATCAACTCAAAACAAGGAGTTAAAGCTCTTAAAGATCCCCCGAAAACAGGTGAAAAGAGTGGAGTGGGCCTGCATTAGGTCGATCGAGCAGGAGCTGAATAGCATCTCAGGAATCACGCAAGGAAGAGGGCTTTTCTAGGGTTTGGTTTTAGGGTTAGGTTACCGGAAGAGGGTTTTTCTAGGGCTTGGTTTTAGGGTTAGGTCAGGGTTTGGTTTTAGGGTTTAGGTTTAGGTCAAGAACTCTGGAAATTTCAAACTCTGAGAAGCGAGCCAAATTTGGGGCCCTTCTCTGTCCCCGTCTCTGTTTCTGCGTCCCTGTCTGTGGCTTCTGGCTATGGAGCCTGAAGAAGATCTCTGTGGTTTTGGGCCTGAGCTTCTTTCTCACCTCCATTGTTTCTTGGGTTCGTGTTTTAGGGTTTTGTTCTAGGGCTCGTTTAGGGTTTAGGGTCAAGAACTCCCAAATCTAAGAAGAAGCGAGGCAAAGCTTCTGGCTATGGAGCCTGAAGCAGATCTCTGTGGGTTTGGCCCGAGCTTCTCACCTCCATTGTTTCTAGGGTTCGTTTAGGGTTCGTGTTTTAGGGTTTTGTTTTAGGGTTTACGGCCAAGAACTCTCAAATCGGAGAAGCAGCGACGCCAAGCTCTTCTGGCTATGGAGCCTGAAGAGATCTCTGTGGTTTTGGCCCGAGCTTCTCTCCTCCATTCTCAGCTCTGCGAGGCGATCCTTTCCTTCCCGGATCCATCGCCCCCGCATTCGTCGCCCCCTCTTCCCTCCCTCGACCACGCCTCGGAGCTCCGCAGCCTCGTCTCCATCAGGGACGCGCTCCATTCCCTCCGGGAGCATCTCGATTCCCTGCAGGTATGTCTTTCCCCATCCCCGCTCTCCATCTTCCTTGTCTTGTTTCCTTCCATGGATTTGATACTTCTCCCTCCGCCATAGTGGTATTCTCCTGCCTGTAAGCACAGCCTACGCCCTAAAGCTTGCGGGAAGAAATTTAGGGTTTTCCTTGCCATTCTTGAAGTATCTCGGTTTCCCTCGAGATCCTGTTGACGGAGAGGAACCCAAAATTCGGGTTTTCTCTAGTGTTTCTGAAGAGATTGAAGCAGAAAATTCCTGCAACGTTCTTATTTGATTCTTGCTTCTTTTCCTCTCTGTCGTCATGAGCGAGAGACAGCAAGCGTTCAATCCTAACCTTGAACGTAGGCCTAACCCCAAACCCTAAGATCTGAACCTAATCCCTTCAATCCTATGTCTGGAGTTCTAGTTCTTCAACCCTGAAACCGAAGCCTTAAACCCTAGTTCCTAAGCCCTAAACCCTAAAGAGCCATGAGCCGTGAGACCTGAACCCTATGCTCCTTTTCTTTCTTTCTTGATGTTTGTGACATTGCTCAGCTTTTACCATATCCATTCTAACATTCAACTTGCGGATTCTTCTTCTTCTTCTTCTTCTTCTCGTTATTGTCAGGCTCTGCATCTCCAACAGAGGGCGGAACGAGACTTTGGCCTTGCAGAGATTGAGGAAAGCAGAAGAATTTTCTTGAAATGTCTGAGGGAGCACAATGGAAGAGAGCTGGAAGTCATTCAAGAAGCTTTCACATTCGCTGGAGGAAAGTCATCAGAGGAGAAGAACAATGAAGATGGAGATGAAGATGAAGTTGGAAGCATGCCTCTTCATCATACCCTCACCTCACATTCTCATCTGAAGGCTAATGGTGAAGGGAAGAGGCTTTATACAAAGGAAGGTTGGAGGTCATATGAAGTGGGCGGGGACATAGGTGAAGATGAAGACGGAGAAGATGATGAAGATGGAGAACGAGGAGACCAGGAAAAGGAAGGTCGAGGATATGATGAAGAAGAAGAGGATTTAGGTCTTCAATATCCATCTGAAATTAGCCGAGGATTTCCTGCAAATGCGTTACTTAGCATAACTAAGGACGTTTTCCTTAGAGTGAGGAAATCAGTTGGAGGTTCAATTACTTTGATGAGGATGGCATCCATGGCTTTGGAGTTTGCGAAGAAATCCATGGGTTTCTTTGGGAAAATTACTCAGAAAGCCAATGAAAATGCTAGAGTTCCATGCTCGAAAGGTATATTGGTTGTGGTAGCCACCATTGTGCTTCTTTCATTAACTAGCTCTGAGGATGGGAAGAGGAAGAAGAGCTTAGTGTCTAGACATATCCATCGGGCTAGACAATCTCGCCGTTTCAACCATATTGCTTCGTCGGCTGCTTCTTCTTCTTCTTCTTCTTTGAGGGATGAAAGGTTGAGAAGATTTAAAGATGAATACGATGAAGAAGAAGATTGTGTTCTACGGAACTGTTTTGTTCGGGAGCGTGTTGAGCTTCCATTCTTCAAAGCATCACATATACCAGATGTTCTCCATGGTCGTGGTTGAGCATTGTTGACTGAGATTACGTGCCGAAGAAATGCAGTTTCTCATAGGCATGGTGAAAACATACCTTCTTTCAACTTGGGCTTGAAAAGGATCAAAATTGTTTTGTGCACAGCTGGAATTGAGTCACGCTACGATTTGCTGAAGCAAAAAGTGGAGCTTTACACGAAGATGTAATCTTTGATTCGATGTAATTGAAGCTGAATGTGATGTTAATTCGACTAAGATTGTTTGGAATGTAATGTGACGTCAATTCAAATGCAATCAATGTTGAAGATTTGGATATGATCTGATTTGGGGTTGATAAGACGAGCAAAAAAGATCACGGTTTTGGACCTTATTTGTATTAGGCATGGTAAGATGCTGCTGAGATGCTTAGCCAAGCTCTAGCATTCTTCAATCAGGTTAAGGAATGGAGGAATGCACGTGGAAAAGCTTTGTATTCATGTTCTTGGCATGTCGTCGAAAACCTTCGAGCATTTACTTTGAAAGAAGAGCCTGAGTATATACAAAAATCACTGTTATGCATCTGTAATATGATCACTATAATGTCGTATGGAGATTGGAAACTCTGATTGAATGCTCGAACAGAGTAAACTGAGAAGCGTGTGATTCCCAATTTTCATTTTCATATGCATTTGGAACAAGAATACTGTCAATTTGTTATTGGATGATATTGATAATGCAGTCGAGTCCATATCTTCTTTTCACGAAAAAAAGCTTAGACATGTTCAAAGCAAAGCTAACCTGATCATGCCAAACCAGTCATGCATACTAAGCATATCATATTTCTGGTGTGGCCTGAATGCAACTACCAACTGTAGATCATGTGATATAAAGCATTAGATCCCAATATGCATACACTGATTGAAGACGCTTGATCAGAACTCTACAGCACTAAATGGATTACGGGTATCAATACCCCTTCGATGATTAATATCTTGCTTGACTTCCTGTCCCAATAGAACTTCAACTGCGCAATATTGTCATTCTAGTTTCTTTTAGACTGGGGTTTTCCTGTTAGGGGCGAATCGCATGTAGACATGCCAAAAAAAGCTTGTCACCTTCTTATGTAGCTTTAGGAGGTTCATGTTGAACAGCAGCACTAGTTAGTTTCACGGGTCCATGTGGATAGTGAATCTTAATTATCACCCATCATACAGTAACACATCTAGAAGGTGGTCTGAGGAATCCCTACTTTGGTAAGAATCATAATTTGGTTGAGTGTAGATTGCAAAAGCTTGATCAATATCATGAGCATTTGTTGCTGCTGTTTATCTGATGAGACCTATTTGGAGGCATAAATAAATATGGTAAGATACATCAGCAAATTTCTTCAAATACACACACACACACACACACACACATGCATATGGTAAAATATTTTGCAGCTTACAGAAAAAGAATCATCAGGTCCCTTCCTACGAAAATTTGGTTGCTTTAACAATGGGTTTGGCAAAACTCTCTAGTTTTAGGTTTGGATCATCTCTTTTGAAGCAAGCCTTATTTCTTATACACAAAAAAAGCAGTCGCCAATAGTGACATAATTAAGATGGACCATTTATAGGTGGGAAATCTTGTTAGCTCCTGCTAATTTGCTAATCAAGCCCAATAGTGGATTTAGTGATTTGGAAAAAAGGAAAATTCTGAGAAGAGCATCCAGACATAGCATTAGGAAACATCACCTTCATAGCATCATGTTGCACCGATCATACGCATGACTTATTCAAGTTCAGGTTACAGCGCAAATGCTTCGCTCAACTTGAGCCGATCAATGTAAACCTAGTTATATTTTGAGACCGCATCTTAACAAAAAGTACAAATATACACATGTAACTGCTTGTTATATGCATATTTGCTCTTAAAGATTCATATGCAAAAAATGGGTAAACATACAACGCATAGATGTGTCGGGTGTAATATATCTGAGAGAGAGAGAGAGAGAGAGAGTCCATTTTGTGTCCTCAACAGTCAAAAGGAAGGCTTCAGTAATCACCTACAAAACTATAGTTAAAGTCGATCATGTAAAAAAGGAGTCATCACCTCGCTATACAGTAATCAAGATGCCGATTCACTCGAGAGTTGAAAGTTATATCATGTATATCTACGGGAATCACTGCACCGCAAATTGGACAATTTGGATACCGTTCTGAAAAATGTCAAAAAGCCAAACAAACATGAAGGACATCAAAACGTCATTTTCTCCCTGGTTGAATCCATGAAATATGATTGACAGCACAACTACACTTGCATGTGTACCAGATTAGTATGTAAATGACAGGCAATGAGTATATGTCAATCTAAACCCTAGGAACTGATAGCCAACAACATATCTCACCAACATTTGATCTTTTCTACATTTTTCACATCCTGAAAACTAACAGCTAAATAAACTGAAGTACCTTTATCCGTATACACAAAAACGAAATTTCACATCGTATAGATAGAAATTACCCTGGTGAGCTTTGAATCTTTTAGATCTCCGTCCATCATCACCACCTTCAGTTCTAGCTACACCTCCTTCACCATCACTAAGCACTCCCTCTTTGGAACTCTTGAGATGCATCTTCTGATGGGTACTATTGTCCCTTCGATGTAATGATGGGTTACTTGAATCATCAACCATAGAGTTATTGCTCATTTTGTCGCTGTTAGATGGATCCTTGGCATCATGATCCATCGATGACGTGAAGACATCGTTGGAGCTTATCTTCTCATCAACGATGTGGGAATTCAGGGTCATATTCTCACATTGCACAATCTCTTCTTCCTTCACCTCCTCGATAAATCGAGAATTCTCTTGAGAAATGTCTTCTTCTCTATCCTCATTGAATTTAGGTTTATGTTGAGAAATCCCTTCTTCCACAACACCCTCAGGTCTGAGGATCACTAATGTTTTCGGGGCAGATTCAATGTGACTTTCAACCTCAAGCACATGCCTTTTCCTCTTTCTAACCAATGGCTCAACATCCTTTTCATCTTCCTCAGGTTCAAAAGCACACCAGTTCTTCCATCCTATGATCACTGCGTATTGAGGTGAGTCAATGTGGCGAGCACGTATGAACTTCCGCTTTGCTTTTTCATTCAGCTTGTCAGAAAGACATGTTTCGTCTCTGCATCTCCTCTTTACAGCCTCCTGGTATTCCATTGACCAAAATCACATGATCTTCTGAAGCCGTTGCACCGTACCATTGCTACAAGCAAGTTTTGGAGATTGAACTAAATCAATTTCGTAAAAAAAGGACCTCTTAACTACTTGAATCACAGACAAGAAATGGCTCATCAATCTCTACACATTAAAAAGAGGCACACTCGATGCATACGAATCAGACAAGCATACATACAGCAAAAAAAGCCTCACTAATCTCCGATAAATGCATGTATGGATACACAACGAAGGGGTGCAGATTATCTGCTAATTACTCTGGACTTACAACGGATGTCTTTATTTCTTTCTAAGGATACACACACAGAGAAGATGCCTCATACAGGCCTATTCATATGTATAGAAATGCACCTCTACATACATATACAAATGAACCTAAACATGAATATGCCTACCTATACACGCACACTTGAAATAGCAGATTTCAAACTGTTCTAACAGAACCTTCTCTGATGTGGGTTTTAGAAGAAAATTGGGAGAACAGAAATTCGTCTTTTGTCTTTTGCCAAGGCAGGTGTAGCTGATGAGAGTCGGCAAGAACAAGACGTGAACTACTGTTCTTCAGGAGGAGAGAGGTTGGCGGAAAGAAGCGAAACGTTCTTCTTCTTCTTCTTCTTCTTCTCCTTCTCCTTCTCCTTCCTCCTCCTCCTCCCTCAATCCAATTCCTTGTTTTTCTTTTTGCAATCTGAAAGCTTCTCAGATTTGGGTTCCAAATGATACAAGCAACGGGGGAGGATGGAGGTTCTAGGTCTCCGTCTTTGATTTCACGACGAGAGAGGCTAACTTTTAACAGTGCGATTCGACTAAAGAAGGGTTTAAGAACTTACTTCTGCATTTTCCGCTGCGCCCAGCGAGAATCAGGGATGCGGCGGCGCAGAGATAACCATGGCTTCTCCTTCTCCTCCTCTCCTTCCTTGCTCGCCGTCTTCTGACACTTCAGTACAGGTCTACTGACATGCCTATGGCAATGTATGTATGCATCCAGCAGCACATAAGAGCATGCGCATGCGGATGTGGGTTGATTCCTGTATGCGAATGTGTGCCTGTGTTAGATGCAGGATCTGTACATGTGGAATCTGCATCTGTTGGCGTTTTTAGCCAGGTTTGGAAGACGGCAAATTCTGTAAAACCACAATTTTCTTCACGAAATAGCACAGCCTCTAAGATCAAGAATTAGATGATCGATTTTCTGCCCGATGACTAGCTCATCTAAGGCATCATTCCGAGAATGAAATGCATTCATTCTCCTTCGATGAACGGGAATTCGGTTCACATATTACCTTCCTTCACCCCTTACAGATGCCCAAAAACTGTAACCTTTTTAATGGATTGATTTAGATATCGATCACTTTGCTCAAAGCTCTAGGGACACAGAATCTGGAAATGCCTCATTTATGCTGCCACAGAAGCATACTTTGCAAAACCTCCGATCTTCTGAAGCAAATTTTCCTAAAAGTCAATCTGAAGTTACAGATACAAATTAGCAACTGATCAAGAATGCAGTTGATAATTGTGGGCGATAGAATCACATGTGACAAATAGGGGTTGCAAGGCACCGTTTTTTATTTTTGCTTTAAACAGACGGAGGATTCACTGAAGTTTAGCACGACGATAATAATGAAGGGGACCCTATTTTTTTTCAGATGAACCCCGAAATCCTAAACTTCTGCAGAGCCTTTACTGTCCAAATTGTGATTTGAGACTCCCTACATTCTTCACTTTTCATCCATCAGCTCCAAAATAAGCTGTTGACACTTATTTGATTGTGTATTCGAGTTGGCTCAGGTTTCCTCTGATAAGTTGTGCAGATAGGGATGGAGAAAAGGAGAAGTACAAGCCTGCATTTCATATATCAGTAAACTGCATTTAGTTCCAGATTCTCAGTAACTTTCTTCGTCATGCACACTATAGGAAACAGAAACAAGAAACAGATGATGCAAGAAAGATAAAAGATATCAAATTTGATCAATTCTTAGACTTACTTATCTCGAAGGGGTCGTATTCTCCGAGATTCTTTGTTGCAAGTAACAGAATCATTCCCGATAGGATAATAAAAAATCCGCACACTTCCGAAAGAATGCTTGTAGTGGATTGATCATGCCATGTCTGACATAACATAATGGTATTAGAAAAGAGCAGTCATGTAATTAGGAGACTTTTAAGCAGTTTCAAAACATGTTCTGCAGCGCTTTGTACTTGTCAAAACCCTAAACTCTCTTTTTGATCTTCCTGAAACTTCTAATCCCAGTTCATAGAAATTTTGGATGATAAATGTGATCAATATCACATTTGCACATCGATCCAAACCTGTTGGGAATCGTTCCTGACCATAAATTACTTGGTGAAAAAAAGTATTGCTTCCAGTTTATTATTTATTACAATTGCTACAGGATTTCCCATTCTTACCTTGTACATTATAACACTTGCGAAGATTGTGAATGATGTGAACATTACATAGTATATAAGAGAGACCACGGCTGTATCAAAAATATCAAGAGCCTGCGATCACTGCAAGATATTTATTCAGATGATCTTGAAACGCTACCTATTTTACATCACACATATACAACTTTACTTCACAATTTGCCACAAAAAAATTCACCTTATTCAAGTAATTCATTTGTGTTAATCCACAAGCAATAACCATAGCCAAGAACACCCAACTGTATGGATAGAACATTTGATTTTGTCCTTCTAAAGTCAATCGGATAGCAATTCCAAGTGCCCTCACGCTCATTACCTATACCATTGCAAACGTTCAAATCATTTGATCATTGAGCTAAGAATAGTTTAGAAGCAAAAATAGGAAAGGTTAAGTACATATTGCAACATACCATGAGGGAACCTGCAAGCGAACAAATAGTAATACACACTAATACATGTTTCCGCCCATAGTGGGGTACAAGAAAGAGGATAAAAACCAGTGCAGTAGCAAATACTGACAGTGCATACACCACAAAAGCTGCAGATAAGAAATTAATATGATAAGAATTAAAGGACACAGCAACCAGCATAAACACCAAAATAGCCCATTTCTTGGTGGGCATTTAGCAAAAACATCTTTAACTTCATTGGAATAACTTTAATTACGAAAATATTGACTACTACAAATTCTATTTTTACTGAATTTTGGAAACTTGGGGTACTCTGGTAATCACACTTTAAACAAGATATCAGTATTTTCCGTTTCTTTTTTCCCATACAGATTTGTTGAATCTTTTCTTTTAATATTTGATATTACCTGGTTGAGTTGCAAGTTCCCAAATCTCTTTAACGGAGGTGATGGTAGTTTCAGTGGGGGCATGCATTGCCATTATAACAGCACCCACCACAGACAGAAAACAACCCAAGATTCCAAGAGCATGGAGCTTCTCCCCCAGAAAGACATGAGCGAGAACAGCACTGCGCAAAGAAATCAAATATTGTACCTTAAAGACATACCAAATGCAAAAAGAACAGCATTTATTTTGTGAAAATTAAATCATTGTGGCTTGCACATGAAAGAACAAATCTTATAATACATTCAACAAACCAAATTTAAGCAACGTACTAAGGTATACATGCATGTCTTATGGTTGAAATCTATCAAAATCTTACTTTGAATCAGATATTCCAATAATAACAATTCTACCTTATTATTATGCTTCCGGCGCCAAGTGGGGTTACGAGAACAGCAGGGGCAAATGCATATGCTGCAAAATTCGCGATCTCTCCAACTATCACTGGAAAAACTCAGAAAAACAAAACAATGAAGATGAGATCATCCTAATTATCTCTAAACAAGGAACCTGATGCAACATTATTATCTTCTCTTTCAAAAAAGAAAAGGTTTTTTGCTTGGGTTTCCTGCCTAATTCTCCTGTATATCCAATGACCATTTGGGAATTCATTGCTCAAGAATGAAAGGTCTATATGCACCGCAAAATCCACTATGCTCAAATCCAAACAAAGGGATATATTCCTGGAGGTTTCCCGATAGTCGGATTCAGGATCCGTTCACATCTTGAATTTCAATAAAGAATCAGAAGAATGCTGCTGGATCAATGCAGGTTTTAATGTAAGCCATTTCAGGTATCAACGTGCCATCATGGACTTTTCTACACAGCTTTGGGTTGATACATAGGGCTATTAAGAGATCTAATGCTATCAAGCAAGACAAAAAGAGGCTTTCTTTCAAGATATGAGCGAATTCAAAAGTGTAGCTTGAATTTCAAAAGTCCCGGAGAATCTCAAAACCAATAGCACTTAGGTCGACCAACTACTTATATAAATATGTAAATAAAAAAACGAATAATGGCAAGAATTCACGATTACAGAAAGAAAAGAAAAACAAAATACAATTCACAAGTGTGAGTGTGAAAGAGGAAAAATAATTTGCTATTCAAAAGAAGACAATTTGCTATTGAATATACCCAAAATTCTTACTTGTGATCATTCCTGCCCACCATAAAGGCTCCAATAGATAAGAATGCCCGCCTGAACCTGGGATATCATGCAGAGGGATAAAATAATAAAATCAGTGCACAACCACCTACAACCAAATATGCTCTAAAGTCATCCGTACACCTATATACATTATAGGAAAATTCATATATATACAAGTGTGTGTGTGTGTGTGTGTGTGTGTGTGTGTGTCAATGTGCACCTCTATACAGCCAATAGAATGTATATACATCAGAAGAAGATTAACCTCAAATATGAACATCTGGATGCAGATATCATGCACAGATGAGAAATTCAGTTCAGATATAAAGCAATGCGCATATATATATATACGTGTGGGCTTAGAGTACCTGCAGCGAGGCCAATGACTCCTGCCCTTTTGAGGCCTTTCTTCTTCATGATAAAGCTAGATCCGATGAAGAAGCACGATCCGAGGGCAAGAGACAAGCCTACGACATTCCCTGCGACAGTTGTGGTAGAAGAAGAGGTAGAAGAAGGCGAAAAGGAAGAGGCCATGCGTGTGTATCTTCTACCCCCTCTCTCTATCACTCTCTGTCCCTGCCTAGTTCAATTTCTGCACGTCCTGTGGGAATTGGGTTTCTGCAACTTCTCCTTCTGAGCATTTCTGGCGTGATGGGTCTTCTTCTTCCCCCCTGCCTCCTCCTCCTCCTCCTCCTCCTCCTCCTCTGTTCTTCTCCTCCTCTGTTCTTTCACTCTGTTTTTCTTATGTGCAAAATGCCCACCATGTACATGACTAGTATTTGTCAAGACATTGGCTCTCTATCAATCTGGCAAAAACCACAAATTTTTCTATTTCCATTACACCACTAGATCTGATCTGGGAAATCCAAGCTATGGAGCCCACCGATGATTCTCGCAAGGATCGTCGAGAACGCTTTTATCGAGAGGGCATTGTGGGGATCCAATCTAGAAACCAGCTTTCGATCGGTCCGATTCGCCCAACGAGTTCCCAATCTCCTAGCATCAAGCATCTGCGATGACCCAGCTCTTGTCAATTACGGGCTCCATCGAAACACGAGAGTTTGTGCATTAACTTTTCTTTCACCGCTGTTTTCTCGATATATCAGCATATTTGATGCCGGCTTTAGAGGTGATACACATGTAAGTGAGCTTCGCATGTAACCCCTACATGAACTGGCACAAAAGGCCCGAAGGGTACAATCTATAGAGCAAATCTAAGCTTAGAAAAGGGTATGCATGATCATCAAACTGAACGGGCGATAACATTGGCATCTGATAGCAGAATCAGACGATTTTGAAGTGCCAGAAGTAGAGTTTCGAAAGCAGAATCATGACCTCAAAATTTGCTTCACCAGGCATCGTATTTTAAACGAAGAATGCAAGTGGGAAAACAGCTGCTATCTATACAACACCAACCAATGGCCAACACCACCTCATTGCAGACTATACAACTCTTCTTGCATTTTGTATCATTTGAACCCACTTCCAAACATCTGATTCACATCAAAAGCACTAGCTGCAACCTAATGAAAGATAGAGAGAACGCTAGCAACTATATAAAACAACTTGATAATGAACTTTGATCATCATCCCCCCTTGCAAATGAAGGAGAGATATTGCTTGAGATAAACCATGGCCATGCAACAAACACAATGGATCACAACTTATCCAAGTGCACTTGGTCCATATCCCAAAAGGTTGTCCACATGTTTTACGGTATATTGAAAACAGATAAGAATGGAATACAAATAAGAATAGAGGTGCAATTCCAGGATACACCCATTGCTTACCAATTTCGACATCATTTTGCTGCAATATTACACTATTCCTGTGATATCAACAACAGCCCCAAAGATTACACTATTCTTAACGATATCCATAACGCTGCCCTACAAATTCATGAACATGAGACCTTCGCTTCAAAAACTAAAAAAAGAAATATCATGGAAGTAAAATGCTGATTCATTTTCAAAATCAAGGGTTGGCTGTTTTTTTGCCTTTTTGCCTTTTGGTTAGGGAAAGCAGCATGGATTCTTGAACGTTCTAATCCGATATATAAAGGGAACTGAATGCCTAGTACCTTTCTTTTGGGTGGGTTAGGGCAGGGAGGGGCAGGGGGAGGAGCTCGCAGCGTTTACTGCTCTTCGAATCTCTAAAACAAATATATATAGGAAGCTGGAATGCCTAGTCTTCCTCATGTTTTGGTAATGATAAGTTACCACTTTTCATTCGTTCTCGCGCCTCGGCAAACATTCTTTTCTGCTCAGCGACAGCTTCCTCCTCGCTCATCATCTTGTAATCACTGCCCCATTTTCCACTCGCTCTGCCCGTGTCCTACATATTTTGATTCAGCACACAAAATTCGTTCACAGACCCGAACATTTAAGAATACCAAAGATTACTTACCATAGATTCTCGTTTATGCTCATTTAGGGCAAGTTGAACCTCCTCCATATAGCTTTTGAATCCCAAATCCTATCGCAAGCCAAAAAAACCATTTCCAACTTTTTCTTGCAAAGAAATACAAGTTGCATTCCTCACTCTATAAGAGGACCCTATTCCTCTATTGCGAGGAGGCAAGAAGAATTGGTACCTTTTTAATCATTAAATCAGTCTCTGTATTAATTCATTTTCAAAGAGCAAAGATCCATATGACACACTAAAACTAGGACATCCACAAGATACTGTTAGACCAACTTTGTGGTGTCAAAACTTTTTAGTTCACAATAGGTTCTGTGAAATAATGCCAGATTACCATCAGAGGAACAATCAAAAATAAAATGCCAAAGGAAAGGGATGCAATGAAAATCAATCAGCAGGATGCACGACCCAGAAACTCAAATGCCACTGGATAATACCCTTTAATCTCCAAATGTGACTATGTCACTCCTCACCCTGATATTTGACGAGGATAGGATCTCTTGTATGTCTCATAATTTGCATGGCCATGAATACATAAGAACTCATGAATGTAAGTGAACATAACATATTTCAGTGTAATAACAACAGAAAAGACAGATCAAGTTGTTTCAGAGGTCAAACAAATATTCTACAAGAAATCTTTGAAACTCTTCCTTCACCTTTGCATCCATATAGTGTATGATCATTATATCCTTGGTAAATAGCATCAGTCCTGTCATCTTGTTTCCCTGAAGAAAACTGAAGCTAATTTGTCTACCTTCCATACTACTGCTCATTCTCAGCTTCTGCTAATAATCGAGCATTCACATGTAAACTCTAGCAGCTACACTCTAAACTGATGTTATATTCTGCCATTATGGAGAGTAAAATAGTCAGGTTTTTGAGTCGAATATTATCAACTGCAAAAGCACCGAACATTGCATCGATATGAAATATGAATACAGTAGATGGAGGTTATGGAAAGATACCACAATGTGCAGCGTGCTACTGAATGATTGAATTGACATGGCAGAAAACAATAAAGCTCAGTAAGCTGACAATGTGGGAAATAGTCAAAAAACTTCCAGCAGGGGCCAAATCAGAAGGATATAGGAAAACATCCTCTTTACAGGAAATGAGACAATTATGTCAAGACAAAAGTCGTTGAGTTGTAAATTATATTTAAAGAGGAAGGAAAAAGGCGCCAGTACTTCAAAAAAGTGATAACAAAAGGACTCACATATACTCATGAACTAAATATCATTTGACAGAATGCATGTTTGAGTACTTAAAAAGGAAGTAGCACATTACCTCCAAAGCTTTTAGGACATGCTCTGGTGCTATAATCCTCTTATCTTGTTTACTGCAAATCTCATTTGATTCAGATGATATGAGGTTGATAAACTCTGCATAAAGATTACAAAATGGCATCACTTGTCGCTCTTTATGTAATAGGTTCTAAGACTATTTTATTATGCAAAAACCAAAAGAGGATATACCAACGCAACATTCAACAAGGAGTTCTTGAGCATCTTTCGCTATCCGTACATGGCTGGGAAGCATTTCCTTGATTATTTTTAACATAGTTGCTGCGAATAAGATTTAAAATGACTTAGAACTCTCCTTTGCTGCAAGTTTGTGATGCAACACTTGATATCATGATATATCCAAACTTAAGATTGTACACCAACAATACATTCTTTCATATTAATTTTCCTTCAAGAAAAGCCATACAAGATAACCATATCTGAAGATCAAGCACATTTCATCTATGTGCCATATATGTGAGATAGATTTGCGCGCTGAGATTGTGCCAATAATAAACCCATAATCACACGAAAAAATATTGAATTTTTCTAATTGAAATGAAAAAAAGGCAATCAATCAAATGCTTACACACAAGCTACGTGAAATATTCTGAAAACAAATACCATTACACACAAGCCTATTCTAGTTGATGGCCTAATCAACAATTGATAATGACTTCTTTGGGAATCCAAGCATCCCTCGCATAAAGAAGATATCAAATTGATAGCATACCTTTTGGAAGCGATACATCTTCCTTTACTCTGCTAGCTATAGATGGATCCAGTTTGTTGGAAATCCGGATCAACGAAATGAAGGAAAAAAATATCGTGAAGTTCCTGTATTTTAAATAGCTTGATCAATATTATACTTAAAAGTACAAGTATGATATCATAACTCAACTTTAATGAAAACATGAACAAAGTTTGCACTCAAGTTATAGACACGATGATAGAAAACGACATAAACATGACATCCATCACATGCATTATGTTCATCAAAATACACAAACACTAGTCAAGCATGTTACCAAAAATATTTCCGTTGTATTCTGTTAGAAAATGTGCTTTGATGGCTCATTGAAGGGATAACCAGTCCCGTTACGTGTCAACAAAAATAATAAGACAGGTTTAGATTTCTCTAAATGATCACTCTTAAAGAGATGCGGCTCTCATTTCAGGATCAAAGAGAGATCTTTAAGCTCAAAAATATTATAAGATTATCTTGCCTACATCCTCAGGTATATCTATGAGAGAGTAGATATAGCATATTCTGATCTTAAGCGTATATTTCATTGGTCAAAACATAAAGCTTATTTTGTGTGCAAAAGGTTCATCGGAAACTTTATAGCAGTGTGATTCTAAAGGAATTAATAGAAGTATAAAGTCGTCAATGGCCGGAGTCGTAAGTGCTATTACCAAATTGACTGTGAGCATGTATGGTAAGAAGATAGTCCATGAAGTACATGAACAGTCGTCTACAATGTTGCCTGGTAAGAAGATAGTCCTCTAAACCTCCCATTTCACTCTTACACAGATGGGTTTATTATCGGACTCTCATACAGATACGCATTCTTCCATCCATCATGTCCTATGCATATTTCAAGATCTTCAACAAATGGATCCATCATATCATATCAATTAGACCATAGTGAACAAATTACGGCTGTTAACATCCAACAGAGAAGATGCTTCACTCTCTCTGGAGACTTCTTCATCATGGATCATCCCACGCTAAGGATCTTAGGATAGACTTTCAGCCCATTTAAGCCCACAATGAACGGTACGTCGCTAATTAAAACTACCAGGTAGTTTTATGGATATAATTATATTCGTTTCGGTCTCAAATCTTCATGTAGTTGTAATCTAGCCTTACAAGATGTTTTCCTGTTAAAAACTGTCAAAATGTCATTGTTTCTTTCTTATGAGGTTATACTATAGCCATAAGGGTTCTAATTTAATACATTCTTAGCATTGAGCCGCATCCCAGCAGCAATATCTCTAACTTAGTAGACTCGCTATAGCTTTGCTACCAAGAGCGCACGAATTTATTATAGATTTGCTACCAAAGATCCAATACAGCCCAAGTTATATATTTCTTTTTTTTTTCCTTTGTGTTTCTCTTTTTTTCCTTAAACAAGATTCCGCTTAATATTTAATAAACAACCATCCAAGGGCAAATTACAAGGCCAATAAGAAATAAGAAACCTAAATTTCCTGTACATGTCACCCTCCATGTCAAAAAAAAAACTTTTCATCTCCTCCGAACAAATCACTTTTGTCGATTTATCTGTGTCCAATAGAAAATTCCTGGTTGTACATCGTTTTATTTCTTGACCATCTTAATAAAGAAGGTCGGTTTGATGTATCTATCTACTAGATAGATTTTCAGGAAAATCAGATAGATAAATCCATACAGTGCTAATTTCAACCAATCAATCAATCGCGAAAAACGACTTTATTTCTTTGTATAAGATCAGATGAAAATTGGAATGAAGTGGATCCCCTCATAGGAGACTATATTCTACCTCAACGGACCCAATGAAAGTTATTTCTCCTCTTCGATTGTGTGGGAAAGCTTCCGTGGGTCTTTTCTTTCAATGGAAGGGAGTGAATGTTTTTTCTTCCTCAGTTGAGGAACATCCTTCAGCGTGTGTTTGGTGCATAGCTTCAATAGGCCAGAATGAATTTAGGGTTTCCAGACGTTTCCGTTTCTGTTTGCTTTTGGCTAAGTAGCATCACGGGAGGCAAAAGAAGGCCTTTTTTTCTCTCTAGAAAGGAACTCAAAATTCACAAGAACAAACGGGGGGAAGAAAAAGATTTTTAAAACAAACGATGAGGCGGAGAAGCAGGAGAAGTAAAAAAAAAAAACAAGAAAGCCAAATACCTGCGAAGATCGGATCCCTTGATTCTCTGTGTGTGAGCGTGAGGGAGAGGGAGAGGGAGGGAGGGAGGGAGGGAGGGAGCGTTCAAAGGCGGAAGGAACAGAAAGAGAAGGAGAATTGAAATTGAAGTTATGTGTGAGACAAAGAAAAAATTTGTGCAAAAATCGCCCACCAAGGGCATGACCACAAGGCCAAAAAACAAAGAAAAATAAATGGGCAAAATCGCCCACCAAGGGCAATGTCCCTAAAAGCAAAACAAAGAAAAATCCCAAGAGATGGGCTTCTTCCGATCAAATGGGCATTTGATCCTAATGGGCTTTTCGGCAATCGGGCGCTACGATCCTAATCGATTCGATCGTTGGTACGATCGGTAGGAAGAGTTGGGCTTCCGGGGCATGTAGTTGGGGCATTTCGATCGATCGATCAAGCAAGTCGCTAGGGCAGTTCGATCGATCGATCGAGCTCTAGTTGTCTAGCCTTTTATGATCCATAATCTCAAGGATGTGGATAAGTCTACCTCTCCCATTGTCCTTTATTGTGTAACTGGTTGACGGCGCTAGTTTGTATAGAATTTTAATATTTCTAATGATGAATGTTATTCGTGGGAGGGGGCTGGGGGAAGAACTAAGAGCTGGAATCATTTCGAGGGCTTCTTGATCCTTTTTCATTGTTTTCGAATCCTATGTTGCTTTGCTTTGCTTGAATGTTCTTTTCAGCCATCATTGTAGATATCTGCTACACTTTAGCATGATCGATCCGATCCTCACTATACCATTTCGCTCCCAAATTAGGCAAGTGAAGCACTTGGAAGTTTTTCCGGCACTTACTAAGTTCTAGCATCTTCAAAATGGTTGCTTATAATTGTCCGACAATGCTATCAAATTGACTCTTCAATGCAGTGGATCATCTCCGACTAAATTTGTGAAACTACTTTTACAAGGAGAGTCATCACTCCTTGCATAACTCTCTTGCATTTGTTTTTTTTTTTCCTAAACAAACCATAAGACAGAGGAGCTTACCGACTCTCATACATTCTAATGCTCCTTTATACCAACATCAACAAGGTTTTCGCTCCAGTTTTCATCGATACCAGATTCCCTGAATCCTGTAAACCAAATTTGTTTACAGGCCATCGGATCTCATATTGACCAATATTACAAATCTACTAATGATGAACAATATTAGAGAAGAGAGAATGGATAGGGTGATTAATCACACCAACCACCCCCTAGCGAAGGACTGAAACCAAATCCAAAGTATCATCTTTATCCCATATCACAAATTATTACCTTGGATAATACCTTGGAAGTTTGAAAAGTATGGATCCGATGACAGAGAGCCTAATCTCACCAAGAAAGTCTTCATGACATGTTAATATGCCATAATAAAACGAGTTAACAAGTCTGTTTTATATAAGTTAAACTTCAAGGGCTCCGTGACCACTAGGTGCTTTGACACTTATCTAATGACCGAGGTTTGTCCCAATCCTACGATGACATAGTTTTTCATTTATCTTATCTTTAAACATTTAAATTAACCTTATAAATTGATTCCTAAGGTTATGCTATAACAACTAGTGTATTGTGCCCCATGGAATCATTTTCCCTTCTACAACAGGTGCAACAAGTCAACCACATAATCAGCGGCCGATGCATTACAAACAAGCTTGTAAACGACTGTACAAATCTTCTAGAACCAAACCTCAAATCTGTTTTAAATGCCTATTTTCTTTGGTTTTCCTGTCGCATGTGAATGAATAATCAGCCACACAACGGCGAAACGTGCATCTTTAGCCACCATCGTAGTTGAAGCACGATTCGCTGTTGTTCTCGATCATCACCAGAATGCAACTGAAAAGAAACACAATGAGTTTGCGATCCTAACTAAGATCATCGACACATCAGTGGGATTAGGGTTTCGAACCGATGACTTGTGACTCTAGAAATGTATGTATATATGTATGTATGTATGCATGCATGCATGCACGTACATGTGTCTACCTATACTATGCGTATGTATGCATGCATGCATGCATGTACATGCGCCTAGTTATACGTATTTATGTATGTATGCATGCATGTATTCAAATGTGTCTAGCTATCGTATGTATGTACGTACGTACTTACGTACGTATGTATGTATGTATGCATGTATGTGTGCATGTATAAACCCAAAAAAAACTCTTCGAATGGAAATTGTCCTGTTTTTATTTTTCTTTATTTTCTGTAAACATTTTATTTATTTATGTGTGTGTTGTGTGTGTGGACGTTTGGTACCGTTAAAAAATAGTTAAAAAAAAAAAATCAATTCTCATTCCTGGAATTTTTTGGGTTTTTGAAAATTCCCGAAAATTTCCTTAAATGAGAGAAAAATTTACACGAATCCCAATCAATGACTCGCTGGTCCTTTTTTTTTTTGACCACTTTAAATCTTTATTATTAGGATTATTATTATTATTATTATTAATTATTATTTTATCATTATCATTATTTTCCAATTGTTTGCACTCCGTGGGGCCATCCTTATTTATATTTATTTAATTGTTCCCATTTTCTCGTTTTTCGTTTTCTGCGTGGAAAATTGATCTCGTTCTTAATCTGAAGCTTGATTGACCGCCGTCGGATTGTCGTGCCAGTTCTTGCTCACGCAGCAACCACAACCGTCCATTAATTAATTCACTAATGAACTAATTAAACCATTCACTAATTACTTAATTAATTACCCCACTAATTAGTTTATTAATTAATTAATTAATCTACCAGTTTTTATTGCATCTTTTTGAGCGAATTAATCCGGGCAGGAAAAAAGAATTAAAAAAAAAGAAGGAAAAAAGTCATTTCTTGAAATGCGTTCGAAGAAATAGAAATGTCTTCTATTTTTTTTAAGGCGCCAAAAAAAAAGAAAAAAGAAAAAACAAAAACAAAAGCGCGGGCATTATTATTATTTGTTATTATTGGTTATTGTTTGTTGTTATTGTTATTATTATTTATTTGTTATTATTTGTTATTATTATCATTATCATTATCATTATTATTATTATTACGATTAGTACTCGTTTGTCTGTTTTATTTATTTATTTTGAATATTTTTGTTACGACGAGAAAAAGCTTCCATTTTCAGTTAATTAATTTTCTTCGCTATTTTCTGGAAAACAGAAAAACAGAAGAACTTCGTCTTCTTCTTCGTCTTCTTCTTCTTCTTCGTCTTCTTCGTCGTCGTCGTCTTCTTCTTCTTCTTCTTCTTCTTCTTCGTCTTCTTCGTCGTCGTCGTCTTCTTCTTCTTCTTCTTCTTCTTCTTCTTCTTCTTCTGCTGCTGCTGCTGCTTCTGCTCCATCGATTCTCTGATTCGAAGCTTCATTCTTTCCTTCTGTGTTTCTTCCTCTCCTCCTCCTCCTTCTGTTCATCATGAGCTCCCTCCATCGCTGCCCCTCCCATCCCAACCATCGGCTCACCGGCATCTGCGCCTTCTGCTTGCAAGAGCGCCTCCTGGATCTCCTCCAATCCATCTCTCCATCAGAAGCTGAATCGCAAGTAGACGACGCATCATCCTCTGCTGCTGCTGCTGCTGCTGCTGCTGTAGCAGGCGAGCAAAGAGAAGAAGGAAGCGATGCCGTGGAGGAGCCGACGTTTCAGGTGCTAAACACAGCGCAAGAGACCGCTCAGGCTGAGAGGTTCCATGGAGACACAGAAAACATGCCTCCAATCTTTCAGCATCATCATCGTCTTCGTCCTCAGCAACCACAGCATCTGCATCCGCAACAGCAGCAGCAGAAACAGCAGCAGAAACTGCAACCGCAGAAGGTACCACAACTGCAACAGCAACATCAAGCCGATGAGGAGGACGAGAGCCATGGAAAGAGCCATCGCTCTCGCACCCAGGCGTTTCCGGACAGTATCACAGGGTTTCTTGATGCGAGCGCTTCCCACCAGAAGGCGAGGAAGAGCTCCTGGTTCTCTTCTTCGACCAAGAAGGAGAAAAAGAACGCGAAACCATGCGCGTCTGCTGTAGTAGACTCGCTCAGTGCGATGACGGCGGCGAAGACGACGACGACGACGACGACGACAAAGACGCCGCCAAGCGATCATAAGAGCAATGGCAGCAAGATCGGCGCAAGAACTCCGCTGCATTACGTGATGTCGATCGGGAGGAGATCGACGAGCGATGCATCGGCGCTGTTGTCCGGGGCTCAGTATTCGAAATGCAGTTACAAGAATCAGTACAGGGACGATTACAATCGATCCGCCGGGAACGGCAATCCGAACGCCAGCGGCAACGCAGGGATCGACCACATCAGCCTCGCAGGCAATCTCAGCAGCAATGGCGCTGGCCATAACAGTAAGCATAGCTATTCATGGATCTCGTCTTTGTTCCATCGGAAGGTGAAGAGAAGAGTGGGAGGAGGAGGAGGAGGAGGAGGAGGAAATGACCATTGTGATGTACCTGCACGCCGCTCATCGGCCGATGCCCTGGGTCTGCAGGGAATCAGCGATGGCTATGGCGATGAAGACCTAATTAGTTCTGCTGCTGCTGCTTCTGCTTCTGCTGCTGCTAATGGCGATGGTGGTGGTGATGATGATGGTGGTAACGTTGACACGATGGGAAGGCTGTCCCTGGACGGTGCAGTGCATCTTCATCCTCATCACCATCACCATCACCGCCTTCTGCAGAATCTGCCTGCCAAGAAGAAGCTGGAAGAAGGCGGAGGAGAAGCTCAATGGCCGAGCTCGCATCCTCTCCATCACCATCGCCATCACCACCACCAACAACAACAGCAACACCTGCAACTGCAAGGCGGCATGGCCTATCCATGGTCTCCAGCACCCCATCAGAAGCCCCTTCCGGAGGAGGATCGGCTATGTCTGTGCCGAGATGCTTCTTCGTTTATGGAAGCTTCCTCCATCTCCCATGCCCGCAGATCCATCTCCACATGCAAGGAGCTCTGGCTCCAGCATCAAGCTTCTTCTGCCTTCCCTGCCAGCAGATCCTTCCATCCCCTGCAAGAACAAGAACAGCCGCCGCCCAGGCATCGGCCTCCTCAACAAGGCTGCTGTCGATGCCCAGCTGAAGCTACCATGGCGACGGATTGCCACCAGACTCTGACGCCTGTCGGCATCAAGCAAGAATCGAGCTGTCATAGCTTCTTCCCGAGATCTCGGAGCTGGGGCACATCAGCTGCGGGGTTCGGAGCTGCAGCTGTCAAGGACAACAGCAGCGGCAGCGGCAGTAATGCTAGCTGCACGAGAGCTGCCATGATTCCATCGCTATCTCCGCCGCATCATCCTCATCCTACCTCTGCTTCCACACCATACCATGCCCATAAGCTCGATCCCTGCTGTTGCAATGTGCCTTGTAGCTCATCATATTTGAGCCCCCTCCAGAGGCATCACCAGCAACAGCATCAGCATCAGCACTATTAGAAGTTACTGCAGACCTCTCGCTCTTGCTCACTCTCTCTCTTCTCTGTCTTTGTTGGGTCCATTGTATGCCATTCACTTCCCTTCCTTCCCATTCCATTTGTTAAGAGGATTGATTGCCCCAATTCTTTGCAGCGTAATACAGATCAACCTTGACGTTGATCCTTCTTGACGTTTGGAAATTGGAACCTATTCTATTTCAACAAGAAACTGCGTGGAAAACACCAGGATTCTTTGTTCTCACCATGTTCGCAATCAGCATCGGAATCGAAACTTGCAAAATGGGAGGCAGAAGCATAAAATGCGAAATTGCTGAGATTCCAATTCTCACGACACATAATCAAACAATTGAGAAATCACAGTCACTTAGATGACTATCATGATGATTGGATGGTGATTGCGGTAGAATCAGATCATCTCAAATAGCTTTGGAGGGAGCAAAATACTTTAGGGAATCTACTTGCAAAGTGGGAGGCAGAAGCATAAAATGCGAAATTGCTGAGCTTCCAATTCTCAGAACACACATGGGCAAACAATTGAGAAATCGTAGTCACTTAAAACAGTTGAGAAATGGTAGTCAAGTCATTTAGATGATTATAATGTGGTCGAAACAGATAATCTCAAATCGTTTTGGAGGGAGCAAAAATTTCAGAGGCGTGCCTTGCACCTTTCACACGCCCGGTGGGACTCGAACCCACAATCCCTTGATTAGAAGTCAAATGCCTTATCCATTAGGCCACGGGCGCCCAGTTTGGTACTTTCATCAACAATAACTATTAAAAAATAATTTGTACAAATAGAGTTTCTGAAGAAAATGCCTCACGTCCTCAATTTTGAGAGAATATCCAATCTTTTAAGATGCATTTCAAAGTTTTCAGTGTAGGGCAGAGCAAGCAAAAACCAATGAAATCATTGACATCATTTTCAGCAAAAGACTAATTTAGTGTAACAATTAGTGTATTTTTCTTGCGGCATTAGGAGTTTTACAAGTTTTGGGTCAGGTAGTTAGATGAAATCCAGAGCTGAAAAAAATTCCAGGTCTTCCCCCCCCTGTTCAGTATAGCAAAACAAATACAATCGAATTTCCACAGCACCAAAATGAATATCGAAGCGTTTTTTAGTTGGCACTATCACAATTTGTGATCAAGTGGGGTAGTGGCGGCGGCGTTGTTGGAGTGGTTTGTCGCCTTCTTAAGCTCGATAACAGCTCTCCTCACATATCCAATGTAACCATCCACATTGAACTTCCTTCTGCATCCACTGTAGTTCATATAACGGATCTTTCCAAACACCGGGCGTTCCTTCCATCCCTGCAAACCCAAAACAAAAAGGCTTATAAATCCCTCAGATACATGAGAAAACCTTTGAAATGCATGAAATCCCTCAGATACATGAAATGCATCCATATGCGCATATGTTCATTGCATAAGCAACATATATATGGGTGCATCCTTTGAGTACGTTGGTGCATAATATGCATAGTAGCCATCCTTATGATTCCTTACGTATATGCAACGAGGGCCCTATTGTTCATGTGTTTCAAAAACGTGTGTGCATCTATAGTGTATATATCATGCTCACATATTACCTGATCATGTACGCCACATATTGACCACATGCAGCCTACATAACCATTAGGGTCCCGTCCATCAAGTTCATACTGTACGACAGAACGACCGATTTTTAACTAAAGGGCTTATAAGAATAATCGCGAAAGCCGTATCATATATGACTAATAACAGCAAGCATAAAAGCCAAAGATTGTTTGCCTTGTCATTGAGGTATATAGCAATGGCTAGTGCTTCCTCTGGCCCAGTTGTCCACTCCAGGATTTTTTTTGCCCAATACATTCTGTAGAAAATAGAACAAAACCATGGGAATTTCTCTTTTGGAAAACAATTTAAAACATATGATGAGAGAGGGTTGAGGAAGTTTACCTCATAAATCCATGCATCTTCCCAAGATGAACCATTTCGAGTTGGCAAGCATTCCATAGCTTGAATATCGAAAAACCACCCAAAAGTTTCATACTCAAATCTAGCGGGACAAAGCATGAGGATATAATGTGGGATATAAACAACACTGCGTACTTACTTCGTCATGAGTTCTTGCCTTCTCCAATTGATCTCGCCTGGGATAGTACATAACGAAGTCAAGCGTACACAACCAAGCATGCATCAGAAAAACACGTCGAAATATGGTCAAGCTCTCCAGCAAGGCTTCTTCACAAAATAATAAATTGTGACTATGCCGAGTGGTGATCATATGCTGTAGTGGTACTCACGTGTAGATATGTTCCCGCTTATCGGAGGCATGTTCTAGTAGTGAACTGCGGGCCCATTCATACGCACCTTGAAGGTTGTCATAGTGAGGTTGATAAAGGCAGAAATTATCTGCTAGCTCCCGCCTGATTATCAACTCCTCAAGGAAACTATCCACTGCCTGAAAGCCCACGGATATGCTCCTCAATCTTCATCACGTTAATTTATGATGATGATGATGATGATGATGATGATGATGATGACAACGACTTTAACAATCAAAATTTCAACACGAAGAATACTAACGCATGCAAAAGTGGCAAAGCACATAAATCATGGACAACTTGAGGGAAGACAAGACCTTTGTATGGATGCTCCTTAGTTTCCGGGCCTCCAATGCACAACGCTGGGCAGATATGTGACCAAAATGCAAGTAAGGTGATAACCCTGAAATTCCAGAGGGCTTGGTAGGATCGTTACGATCATCAGCGTAGTTCTTTAACCGCCTCGTAAGGAATCCTGCCTTCTTTCCCATGAGCACTTCCATGGATTCATCTTCTCCAGGTTTACACCAGTCAACCTCAGGCACTTCTCCACCCTTTCTAACATAGAAAAAACACGTTTGTCAGCCATGCCGAAAATGTTAAACCTGTTTTTTTTTTTTGAGTCCAAGACCCTCATCTCTAGCCTAAGGCATCAAATGTGAACAGCTTTTTTGAGCCTTACCTCGTCACTTCGTCTATGAGCGAGTCCCAATCGATGGTCTGCGGCTTTTCGAAAGCTGACCATGGTACTCTCGACACTTGGAGTTGAGGGTACTCGACAAGATACTCCGGCAAGTGTTTTTGAATTTTGGTTCGGATGGTTCGAGCACTATACTCCAATCTGGTGGAGGCTACCCAGACAGGAACGATGTTGTGAGCATCCACCTCGTACACGTTGACACAAGGGGGCACTCTCTGGCAGACCCTCTCACGCCACTCTCTCGCGATCTTCAAAGGGGAGAAATCCACGACGAGAGTAGATGCACCGCACTGCTCGACAAGCGTAGGGATATTCTCCCCGGGATCTCCCTGTCCGATGATGATATGCAAAAACAAATCGTAGAAATCTGGCTGTAAATCACATATACCCACACGCATAGCGAGGAGTTGCAACCGGATCGCATATCGAGGAGTTGCAACCGAATCGAACGAATTCCTTCGCACGATGGACTTGTCAAGAAATCAGAAGCTCCATGGAGCAAAAATGCACACACGCGCACGCACACACACACACACACACACACACACACACACTCACTCACCTTGAGGAGGAACAAGGGTATACCGAGGGACCTGAGCTTCTCCTCGACGATCCGGAGGCCTCGGAGCATGAAGGCGAACTGCCGGGCCTGGGCTCCGAGGTAGCTGTCCACCAGGTTGAAGACGACGCCGAGGGGGGCGCCGGCCTTGCCGGCCGTCTCCGAGGCGTAGAGGAGCGCCCAATTGTCGGAGCAGCGCTGATCTCGGGACATCCAGTAGAGGACGGGCGAGGCCGGCGCGGCAGGGGGCTCGAGGGCGGATCCCTTCTTGAGCAGGCGAACCCGGCCGGGGTGGGTCGCGGCGGCGGCGGAGGGCGAGGAGAAGGGGGAGGAGGAGGCGGCGGCGGCGTCGCTCCAGCCGGAGCTGGGCTTCCTCTTCCAGGGGGAAGGGGCAGGGGAGCGAGGGTTGGGGCTGGGGCTCCGGGAGCGCTTGCGCGCAGGGAAGAGCTTGGCAGGAGGGGAGCTCGCCATGGCGGGAAGCGAGGAGGAGTTTGCAGGGAGGAGGAAGAGAAGAGCAGAACAGAACAGAGGAAGAAGAAGGAGGAAGAAGAAGAAGAAGAAGAAGAAGAAGAGCAGAGAAGAAAGAAGGGCCATGGGAAAGGAGAGACACAGTTTGACGCGCTCGCCGAGGCGGGGCGGGTGATGACGTGGCAGCCACGTGGCGGGTCCCGGACACGTGGCAGACACGTGGCGGGGCCGCGGTTTTCCATTATTCGCCCGGATGCCCTCGCTTCAAGCTGCTTCCTGTACTTCTTTCCTTACTAACCAGAACATAGTATATTGGAGCCATGATGATCTCTTTCACTCTCTCTGTCTCGCTCTCTCTCTCTCTCTCTCTCTCTCTCTCTCTGTGTGCTTACCAGCTCCTTAGATATGGACAGCATCTCTTCTGCTCTCTTACTTACTTAATTAGCCCCCGCCAGGAAAAGGAGCTCCTCCTCTCTACCTTTTCCTGGAGCAGCAACAGGGGGAAGGGGGCGATGGGTGATGTAGATCTTGCTTAGATTTTGTTGGTGGATGTAGGGGATTAGATGAGTTCCTAGGAGAGCAGGCAGGAGGGGGAGGGTTGAAATCAAAGGCCTATCTATCTATCTATCTATAGGGGGGGGAGGGAAAGCAGAAGGAGGAGAATGGGGCGGATTTGCAGGGATGGGAGGAGGAAGCGGAGGAGATTGAGCTCCAGATCTGTGGCATTGTACCGGGCTCTGATCGTAGCAGCAGGCGCGATGTGGGCGGCGGCGGCGGCGGCGGCGGAGCCCGTGCCCATCGGCTTCTGCTACGGGCGCAACGGGCCGAGCGT